>CM034537.1:34571341-34578334 GCA_020002185.1 Paraescarpia echinospica | reverse complement strand
GTTCTCATTCGACAACAAAATGAAGTAAACGGTTAGTTTTCCTCGGTAATCGCAACCATAATACTTTGCGCAACGACGGAAATTTAAAATAATAGATACGTCTAATTGCTTGAGATAATACTGTCCGACATAAAACACGTATACGCTTGCTCTACAATGATATAATATATCAAGTTTCGTACATTGCAAAGAAAGTACAGTCACTCAGCAATATAACCTTGTTCTGTTGTGATGCACTTGTAGACGTAAACAGATATGATTTTTGCTGCTGGGTTTATCGCAAAGCAGTGTGAGTCATCTTGATATCGAGAATGGGCGTTGCTCTATAAACACAGCAGTAGTGATTTCACCTCACGCCGCGTCGTCGTTTGGCTAAGAGTTATAAGTTTTGCGGTCTTACCTTAGTTACGGAAGTAGTCTGCGACGGCGACGACGCCTGCGGCGGCAGAGGCTCTGTCCCGGTACAATAGTCGCAACTACAGGCGGCCGGCCCCGTCGAGAAGAGATCTTTGATCATCAACAACTTGAGACTCTTGTCGTGATGCTTAATGGAGCGCTTCCAGTCCTTGGCCGTCTCCCGACCACTCGCCGCCTGGAACTCGTTCGGCGTCATCCACGTCTTCTCGAAGAGAATACACGCGCCCTTGCTCCCCTGGCACAGTCGCTCCAGGTGGAGCACCGCCTTGTTCAGGCCGCACTCCACCTGTATGGCTGCGTTGCCTTTGCTCTCTTCTGGGACTTCGGTTTCGTTCGTTTTGTCTTTCATGGTAGACTCTTGGTTGTCGCTTGATTGTTCCAAATACCTCTTATGACCCTGTACACTGATGGGCCTTGCAGATATGTGGTGTCCACAAAGTGTGTTGGCGACTCCGCAGTTCCGGATCGCTAACACCGTAGCTAACTGTCGTTCGCGCGCGCGTGCGTGACTCGAACACGCGAATGCGGAAAACGAGGAAATGGTAGGTCGTCCCACGAGACGGCGCTGGTGGCGTCAGCCCACGAGGAGACAAAGAGAGCGGCCGATCCGTAGATTAGCGCGGTCGTTTAGTCCGTCCAATGGCGCTGTCGCCGTCTTACACTCCCGATAAATTGATCCCCGCCAGCACGCGACGCGGCCGCCGCTACGGAAGTCGACCGGCCGGCGTCCCACGAGGCGCGGGAGCGGACGGACCGTGGGCTGACACAAAGGGATCTGCTCCGCGCGTCGTTTCGACGACGACGCTGTTGAGTCTAGTGCGCGGTGTCGCAGTTTTCGAAACGACGACTGCGTCAGACCAAGCGACTAAATCGCTTTTACGTCACCACGTTCTCTGGTTTTGATGTACTCGATGACCTATTACTGAACTACCGACACAGTCGTTTTTATCTTCACAAATATTCTAACACTGCTGTCTTCGATGGCGTGTGAATGGACAAATCTAACCACAACAACTGGTCGCACCAAACTTGTCACTATTTGTGTAATGAAGAACCGGCTATGGAAGTGAGTAAGCTTGCGTTCACGAATAACCGCGTGGAATACGCATCTTCCGTACGTTGTCCTGTCCAAACCGCACAGTTATTTGCGTCCTCTCTCGTAGCGATTGAATGACCGCTTGCCGCGTACACGACGCGAACAGATGCGAACACTAACCCGGCCGTGACAGGCAGCGCAACGCAAGCTGTTCCGTAACGCACTCCGCCTCACCGAACGACCAACACCCGCCTAGAGCGATGTATAACGACGCGCTGCGTGCCTCGCCAGCCGCCGACACTGCCCGCTAGCTCTAATCTAAACCACGCAGCGCAGAGCAACGACGAACATCGACGAGTCGGTAACCATGTCACGCTAGGCGACTGTCTCCGCCACCGACCCTCACCGGACGCAGCCTCGCGCACGCACGAGGCCCTCCATTGATTACATTGGCTAACATCGACGTTTCCATGGCTCGGATTCGTTAATTTGTCACGCTAGCCGAGCCTACAATCCCGCCGCATGCACCCACACATTCGCACGCGCGCGCACACCGCCGCACGTACAAATGCTATATATCACGATCGCCACTCGCGCGCTCGCACGCATGTACGATGCGACACACGCGATCTCCATTGTTTATTGTTCGTTGCTTCACGCAACGCTGAACATCAAACCTCGCCTTGTTGTCGGGCAGCGAGCGCCTAATTCCGCTCGCAACTTAGCTTCGTCGTAGGCCTAATTACGGCTACAGTACGGAGTGTTTCAGTAAATCCGCTGGCGTTACGCCGGCTTGCCGCCCTTGCTGATATAAACGATGACGCTTCCCACGAAAATTCCGGACATTGCTGAGATTTCGTTACGTTGCCACGAGGCGATGTGTTCGTAATGCACAACCGCAATATAAACCGCGATAACGCCGATGCAGCGAATACGTGTCCTGTTAAACACAGCTTCATGCGATATTTATTAACAAAGACAGCGTCGCAACAACCGTCACGAACGGTGCCTTCTTTCTGCACACGCAAACGCAAACAGTTCAGTATTTTATGCTAGTGGCGTACACCGCACCATAAGCTTTGGGACTTCGAGCTATCTCTGACGTCAATGGTTTTTGTAAGTTAACGGCAAGGCTCTAGAACTGCGTCTAGGGTGCGAAAATCTGACGGGTTGTTTACGAGCGAGCAAGCGAGCTATACTCGTCACTAAACACGACAGCGGGTGCGACGTACGTGCTCCGTGTGCAACAACGGGTCAGATTAGCTGTCCAATGGATATGTTTCAACGTTGTTCAATGCACATTTAAAGACGAAGTGACCCTTTTTTATTTCCAATTTTAGTGAAATATAATAACAAAATAATGTCTTGATATTCAACTAATTTGTTAACCCCTCCCCCGTCACCCTTTTCAAGGCCCATTTTGGTCGCGCTTTTCTGTAAAGTTTGTTGCGACACCTAGCGGTCGTTGTGACGTCATCGCAGGTAGTACCGCTAGCAAACGCAATACTTGTTATTTACCGCACATATTCACTTGACGCAAAATGTCCAAGATAAAGCACATTAAGAATGCGAATCACGCAATTCGGTTGCTATAACAGGTTTTTAAAGTTGTTTATACGTTACTTTTTATTGTAGACCTAATCAAGCGAGTCTACAAAGGCGAGAAGATTAAATTCACTTCATATAGGGACGCCGCACAGCAATGTATATATATTTATTGTGTCCAGTGTAATTGTAAGTTTATTTACAACGTAGTAATTGTAATTATAATTGCGTTTTTGTGATGACGTGTAATTGTAATTATATGTAATTATATGTAAGCGCTGCTACTGAATCCAACAACACTTAAAACGCTGCATTCAAAGTAAGCAATTGTGTACATGTAGGTTTATAAAAATATAATATACCAATATGACGTTGTTGTACTCGACAACTGCATTTGACCCTTTATAAAACTGTGCAATTATACATTGTAAACGATGTCATTGCGATTGATCATCATTAACAAGTACCGTCATTGTGATTATAACTACGCTTTTTATAATGACTTTTGTAATGAGTAGTTTACACTTATTAAATAGCAACAAAAGAAGCGAAGGCATTGCCATTACGTATAGTTTCGTTCAAAAACTCTATCCCGTCGACCAGCTCACAACTCAACGTGTGCACTGTTTCCTGTGGGACTAGCAAACTCATAGCTTTATATAACTCTGGTCACTGGCCCAATGAAGCCGATGCACGTAGGAGGAAGAGAGCGAATGTCGGCACGTGAGACGATATATTGATAAACTCCCCAAAAGTTAGGGTATCAAAATATGGATGTGTGATTGTAATTGATGATTGTAATTGAGCCCGACCCTGTTACTCCGGCAGAAACGCTCGTAGACAAGGCGTGGGCAAAATTTCTGTAAATTCAAAATTATACGAAAATTGTTCGCAAGACATGAGTCGTGATACATTATCTGGCATCACGCCAAATTCCGTGACAGGTCTACGCGGCTAAAAAAAATGTCATCATCATTATATTTCACTTGTTTTTATCAATATCATGTATAATTGATGAACATATGTGTTGTGAAACTATGGCAATTCTGGTTTTTGACTGGAAATTTTGTGCACATCTTCCCAAAAGGCCCAATTTGTCGGCAGAAAATTGACCATTTTGTATGTAAAGGACAGGGTCCATGCTATGCCTACGGCGAATAACATCACTCGTGGTGCAGACCTGCCGATGGATACATCTCAATATCGTAATATACACACGAGTACCACCACCACGCTACTGGCTCTATCACCACAACAAAGTCAAGAGCCGGTCGTCAGGTTCATGCGTCGGCCTGTACGATACCGCACCGACACCAGGCAATCTAACACCAACAGAAACAACACAAATCTCTCAAACGTCATCACCACTGTCTCCAAAATATATTTTGGAGACAGAAACACCGCGCTGAGCCCGCCCGCCGCCATTTTATGAGTTGTTTACCCGACTCGGGGCCCGAGCGAGGCAGCTGTCTATCAGGGCTCAGCACACTGTCAGTTTTCCCATTGGCGACCATGTTAATGTTTTGTGTGATTATAAGAAAACGTGACCTATAAAGTTTCTTAAAATTCCCACCTGCTGTTATTATCATCTCATTGACATGCTGGTCGATTTTAGTCAAAATCTAATATCTCTAGCTCTTGCAAAATGCCTGTATGTATGACACCCGTCAATATTTACAAATGCATGCAGGCAGTAATCCGGCTAAAGTGTCAACTAGCCAAATTGCTGCCAGATACCCTTCCGCTTAGTAAAATCAGCTAAAAAGACACCATTTTACTGTCAACAGCTGCTACAATCACATCTAGAAATCTGACTACTCAAATGCACTTATGTCACAGCAAGTGAACATTGTAAAAAATCTTTTCTCAAAAATATAATGCACTTTTTTTCGTCTGTAATCAAGCAGGAAGTTCAACAGTGTGCTGACCCCATCAGTCAGAGCGGACCAGGCTGGCGGCTGTTCCACTAGTGACGTCACACAGTCTAACGCCGCTGTCACTCGGCAGTTTCCATAAGACGGAAATTTATAGGTTCTTTTTATGTTGTACGTGCTTGTGCGATTCATAAACATATTTTCAATTATGAAACACAGCACCTTTTATCTCAGGATATGGCCTTTAAGGGAGTTGGCCGTATGTGTACATCATCAAATTTAACCTGCGAAACACAACTAACGAATTTCCCACAAACACTCAAATGTGCATCCTACCCCGCCAATGTGTGCCTCGTAAACCAATAACGCTTTGATTTATAATTTTCATGCATTAGAGTTCTCGACAAATAGTGACATTGTTTTGTAAAAAAATCTCCACAGACGCCAGCCGTCATTTGTTGGTTTAACCAACCGGATCCGCTTTTCGTAGATGTCCTAGTTCATAAATGTGTCATTTTCCATCGTCGCAGCTATTTTTTACCATGCAGACATTTAGACTACTTGAAAGGAGGCACCGTCTTAGAACCAATTATTCTTTTCTCGTCTACCATCGACCCGGAAGTGAAGAGTCATCTGTGCCCGCCTGGCATTACGCTCGGTGTTTGTTAGAATTTGTTTATAAAAC
The DNA here is from genome assembly GCA_020002185.1 of Paraescarpia echinospica. NCBI lineage: Eukaryota > Metazoa > Annelida > Polychaeta > Sabellida > Siboglinidae > Paraescarpia > Paraescarpia echinospica. Next base: position 34,572,777 of record CM034537.1, on the reverse strand, counting down.
ACTGTTGATCGGTGCATTAAATCACCCTCTGGGGAATCATATCGGCAAGACGTTCCCTCAGCAAGAATGTGGGATACTGACGTATTTAGATAACGTAGGCCTATTTGCAACAAAATAACGCCGTCTGTGATATATTATTGTTCAAGCTGGTCTTTGTCATACGTAGGTGTTGGTAAAAATTAGTTACTTCACTGGTACAGAATTTGTGGAAACTAGATATTGTTCTGCCGACAGTTCAAGATTATCTACGAATGAAGTAACCTCATGTAGTTCGCTAGGTGGCGCTGCTAGACCACAATGCTCAGGAATCACGTTTGCAGAAGCATTATTTACAAGCTGCGGCAAAGAACACTATCAGTTTAAATGTTATGGAAAGCTATATGGTTTCTGACTTAAAACGAATTAAAGGGAATAAAAACACCTATTGCTTGAATTCATATTATATTACATCCTGTTATCTATTTCAACGTCCACCAAGCCAAACAATAAAAACAAAAAACAATGAATTATAAATTCCACATTTTATGCTGTGCATTATATGCTTGGCGCGCTTTTCGGGATGCCGAGATGTTACGTCACATATGACATACAACAGCTGTATACTCGCATCAGACCGACCCTTTCCATGCATTCAGAGCATGTTTACAAGGATACCTTTTGGGTCGAAACGAGCGTCAGAATGAGTTATTGTGCGATATTCCGATGTAATGCAAACACTAGTCATCATAGAGGAACAAGCAGTTAACTTACGGTTCCACATGAATCCAATTTATTCAAAACAATTAATGCGAATGGTCCTACAAGTCGACCAGGTTTCGCTGAGCATCGGCTCGTTTTCAGAATAATTATATCGAATGCAACCCATAATGTTCACAAGTAAACATACATAGTAAACATATATTGTATCCAACTACAGAACGTAACGTATATAATCTCATAATATCACAAGAATATCGATATATGAAGGAGGAGATTTACAATTTATCATAACAACTTAAATAAGTCAGTGATGTCGGTAGCTCAGTTGGTAGACGCGTTGGTTTCGTGTTATTTATTTCACAATCGGGCGACGCCGGTTCAAACCATTGATTTTCTTGACACTTTTTTGTTTATGTTTTCACGAAGTAATATAAACGAAATCACTATGATGCACTGTTTGTAAATATTTTTTCATTTTTTGAAATAATTATTTATTCGCCACAAAAATAAAAATATGGTAATTATATATAACGATGTTCCTAAATTTTAGTTATCCAGATAAATATAATGTAATGGATATAAAATTTATTAATTATATATATTGTACAGTGATATACTGTAATTATATATGTGAAAACAAATTGTCATCTGTCTGGATAAGTGGAAAACGGATTTTAGCTAATGCCTTGTTTTTATTTCCTTTAATGTGCTATTATTTTAGCCGTCTGCCCAGACAA
>CM034537.1:34506341-34566341 GCA_020002185.1 Paraescarpia echinospica | reverse complement strand
TGATGTGATTAATGTGGTGTGTGATATTAATGATCATAATATGTGGAGTGTGTAAGTGTGTGAGTGCGTGTAAAGTGTGTGTGTGGATGTGTGAATGTGTGTGTGTGTGTGTGGATGATAATGAGTCATGTGAGGTGTATGTGTGATATTAATAATAATGATATTAATCAATAATAATGAGGTAATGATATTAATAATAATTATTAATGGTGTGTAGCAGTGAGTGGTATGGAGTGATATTATTATTAATGTGTGTGGTGTGTGTGGGTGTGGGTGTGTGAGTGTGTGAGTGTGTGGCCGGGGTATTGTGGTAGTGGTGTGTGTGATGTGTGGTGTGTGTGGTGTGTGTGTGAAGTATTGTGTGTGTGTGTGTGTGTGGGTGTGCGTGATACTGCAGAGTGTGCGAGGGGGTGTGTGAGTGTGTGGGTGTGTGTAGGAGTGTGTGTGTGTGGGTGTGTGAGTGTGTGGAGTGTGTGGTGTGTGAGTGTGTGAGAGGTGTGTGTATTATTAGTAGTAGTTGTGTGTGGTGTGTGAGTGTGTGTGTGTGGTGTGGTATGGTGTGTGTGTGTGTGTGGATGTGTGAGTGTGGTGTGTGAAGGGTGGTATGTGTGTGTGTGTGAGTGTGTGAGTGTGAGTGTGTGTGGAGTTTGTGTGAGTGTGTGTGTGGAGATGTTGTGTGTGGGTTGTCCCACTCAACAGGTGGAAAATGAATAATGGCATATCTGGAAAGATATGTGTGTGTGGTGTGTGTGTGGGTGTGTGAGTGTGGCAGGTTGTGTGTGTGAGTGTGTGAGTGTGTGTGTGTGTGAGTTTGTGTGAGTGTGTGTATGTGAGATATTTTACTTGTCCCACTCAACAGGTGGAAAAGAATAATGGCTATCTGAAAGATATGTGGCTTATGTTGGTAAATCACATATGTCCGATAACAGTAAATGCTTTTAAATTTTTACAAATAAAACGGCGACCCGGGTATGGCTGCTCAACAACACCATGCAAGTCTAGGCAGTAAACAAACGCTAGAAGAAGAAGCCAAAATATACAATTGTTATAATGTGTTGCGAAAACCTTACATATTATAGGAAATTTGTTTTCTTACTGCAGTTCTAAAAAATCTTGGAAAGATTGTTCCTTGCCAGAACAGATGGCATATTAAACGCCAGTAACATATTAAATACGGGTACCGTACTGATAATGTTCAGATCATACGCAGTATTGGAGTTGGCAGAGGAAATTTCAAATGCGATGGACCTTAAAACATGTAACTGGTGTATTTATTGACCTCAAAAAGCCGTTTGACACAGTTGACTACGATATAGCGATAAGAAAGTTGAAGTATTATGGTTTGCGTGCAGTATAAAAAAAAACGCATTAAAATATATTTCTCGGACAGGAAGAAATTTATAAATATTGCTGGGTGTGTCTCTGAGCTATTAGTTGTCACATGCGGAGGTCCACAAAGATCTATTTTAGGTCCACGATCATTTGTCCACTATGTTAATGATATCTGTAACACATTAAATTGAGTAAAATTCATACTATTTCCTGACGACACGAATACATTGTGTGCCGTTAACAATATGTTAGAAATACAATACATGTTAAACAGATAGCTTGCCAAATCGTTCATATGGTTTGCTGTAAACGAATTATCATTCAACTTAAAAAAAGATATGTTATGTTATGTTATGTACGGTACATCAATTTATGCATAAATAACAAAAGAATATAACAACAATGATGTGTAAACAAAGTTCAGTTAGTATATTTATTGATGACCAATTAAACATTAATAACGGTTAGAACAACGTTGTTAAACGTTGCAGCGATCATATACAAAGCAACGTGTTTAATTACTCTGCATGGAATGCACATATTGTATTATTTCCTGTATATGCTACACTTAAATTATTGTAGTGAAATATGTGGTGAAACATAAGTAATAAACATTCGGTATATTAGACCAATGCATCAACGAATAGTTTTTATTTATATGCAAGAAGAATAGTTTGTTTTATTTGACGCATGATAACATATACATCAATACACGTATATAAAATAAATAATAATAAATAACAATTTTATGTGTAGAAAATTAGTATATTCTACACATGACGGCACACGTGGTCGGGTTCGGATACTACTCTAAGATTGTTTCTAACAATCGCCATCGATGAGCCACCTATCAATATGCAATTAAGTTGGTCAAACAAACTACATTCTTCTAATGAAGAAAACAAACAAATAATTAAATCTAAATATACGAAATTCTATCTGCAAATGTTCTTGTCAAGTGTGTGCGTGCATGTGCGGGTGCGTGTGTGTATGCGTGCTTGTGTGTGTGCGTGAGACCAAACGTTGTAACCGACTGTCAGTTATTATTTAGTATGCATATATAACAGTTTGACATTGTGCATGTATCTGGAGCAAATCGCTAGAGCATACCAGCCCCTCGTGTATATCGTGAATACAAAATCGTAACGCCTAGTTCACCCAGTTGCAAACATTTACCAGCGGTGAAGTCGGGCTGTTCCTGAACATTCGAGCTCACCACGTCCTGTTTACGACATAAACGAGGCCACAGCAACGCAGCGTAACTACTGCACCGCCGCGTTTCACAGTGGAGATCTTCATCGGCTACGCTGTGTAGTTAACGCGTCTTGCTGATGTTATCGATGGCGTGACGACATATCGGGCAGGACGGGTTGTCACCTGCACGTATCCTGACAGCGCATGTGTAACACAACTGCGTATGTTTACAAGGGACGAGCACGCAGTCGGCTATCTGGTCCCTACATATGACGCACTCGCTAACCATCTCGCTGACGTTAGCGATGGCGTGACGACATATCGGGCAGGAAGGGTTGTCACCTGCACGTATCCTGTTGGCGCATGTGTAACACAGACACGAGTGTTCACAAGGGACGAGCACGCAGTCGGCTGTCCGGTCCATGCACACAACGCACTCGTTAGCCGCCGTCTGCGGAGTCGGTCGGACACGGTCCTCTGCAATAAGGTACACATATGTTGATTATCTAACGACTGTGTTAAAAGGAAACAAAAGGCAAAGTTCTGGTATTACATACCTATAAGAGTTAATATTATAACAATCGTATGGACATTTGCTACGTCACAATCAAAATAATGCGCGTGACCTGAAGCTTTAACTTCGCCAATTTTTTTATAACGGTTAATATGAGAATTGTATTTCTACTACTCTCATAAATCAAACATCCCCGCTTGCACTTTTAAAACTGCTTTTTTGTCATAACGAACTATATTTCAACAAAATATACCACGGAATGCATGAATGCACCACGTGTTGTGCATCCTTTTTATTGTTTGACGTGTTTGTTGCCAGGCAACAGCTTACATGGTGGATAGGTTATTTGATTTACCCTTAACAGGTTGACATCTAACTACATTGGAGTCAGCGTATGTAGCTGTTATGTTAGCGTTTTCCTCCAAGACGTCTCGCACCTCGGGAGCGAAACGTTCAGATATTAATCTATGACCCCACGAGTGTAACCTAACAACATTATTTTATTGAAATTCCCCGTATATCATGTGCTCTTGGTGTTTTTGAGAATAAATATTTACATTTCGCAACGTAAATGTTATTTATGAATGCTAGAAAGGACGAGCGAGTGATGAATGCTTCAGGAAGGCGACAAGGTAAATCGCCCCTGCGCCAGGGACTACGTTGCTGGGTAACATGAAGTAGAGTTGACAGAATAGACTTACGCCTCTCTCTGGACGACACCAACGAACTCACTGTCGGTGGTGCACTGGGCGAGAAAGGGTATGCCTGAGACGGTGGCGATGACGTCGGTGCAGTGGGCTGGGACGTCGGCGGGTAAACATTCGGTCTAAAATGGACCTAAACAAACCGGACTAATGTATAATTGCTTTGTTGCAGACGTAACAACAACAAACATGACAACAACAATTACACTAATTGGCTGTGTATTGAGTTCCAGAACAGAACTTTGTGTCATTTCCTCTAACACTTAAAACATCATCACGTCACTCGCATGTAGCAGTAACCACGACATCACTGCCATTAAAAAACTACGTCACGTCTCTTGCGTTGCGGTCAACCACGGCATCACTGCCATTAAATAATTACATCACGTCACTCGCGTTGAGTTCAACCACAGCATCACTGCCATTAAATAACTACGTAACGACAGCCGCATTGTGCACAGTGACGCCATCACTGCCATCAAATAATCATATCACGCCATTCGCATTGAGGACAACAACGATATCACTGCCATTAAATAACTGCGTGATGTCAGTCACATTGAGGGCAACCACGAGAACAATGTCATAAATAACTAAGTCCCGTCAATCGCATTTAGCACAACACTGTCATCATGGTTATTCAAAACTACGTCACGTTAGTCGCATTGACATCACTGCCATTAAGTGACTGCATAACTTTACTCGCATTGAGCACAATCACGATATCACAGCCAACAATATATAAACATTGTTCTGTTCTAGGGCACACATAGTCTCAATGTCAATCCGGTGGTCTGGCGTAATTGGTGGGTGTTGAGTTCTCATCATTGGATGTCTAAAAAGCTAAACAATCCAACACAGACTCGAAATTAACCTATTATCCTCGCAACCAGACAACACACAAATTTGATTAAAATGTCGTTTTATATGTTCCCAAAAATGAAGAATTCGAAGCCACCATCTTTGATTGATTTGAAGGAAAAACAGTATTATAGAAAAAACAAGGTGATGGTCATATATGATTATGTGATCAAATTGTTGCCGACGATGCGGAAGAAGATGAACTCTAGATCAAAGTCCTCAACAAGTTTAGACAAGATCATGAATAAATAAAATTTCCCTTTAGTCCGGCACTCAAACGCCCTTTTGAAGTTGGACCGTGCATTAAGGTCCGCACGGTATTTTCTTGCATTTTTGTGACCTTCTAACCTTCTTGGTCAATAATCCGACGGGTGCCACTCAGACACCCTTGAGCGTTTTTGTATAAACTCATTAATATGCAAATTAGTCATCGCCTTTATTATTTGGCTTTAAAATATATACTACGTCACTGAATATCTCGAATTGTAAACATCGAAACAATCAAAATGATGTGTCCAAACGCAAGTCTTCAGGGTATCTGGGTATGATTACGTCAGTGAACAAATCATAATTTGCATAGTTGTGGCATGAATATGCAAATTAGCTCTGACCAATGTAACTTCATGATATTCGTTTGTATCTCCTCATTAGGCGAGCGTTAGGCACTACTTAATGGACATATTTAAATGCTCCCCTCCCCATACAAAACCCAAATTGTATACCCTAGATATCTCCATCACAACGAGGCCTATCAGAACTAGCGTGACTCCACCGTCAAATGATAATATTTCGAAATTGTCCGCTTCCGCAAACGTGTTATAATTACAATGGTTGCATATATACTTTTATTAATAATAAAATAGCCATGCCATATACTTTTGAAAAGTTTGTTGTCTCCCGGTCAAAACAGGATACGATATGGAGCTGTTACACTGTATAGTAAGTGTGGAGCTAAGATCAAACAAGGTCACCGTGATATTATGAATATCCGAACTTTTGCAATACCGCGTACGAACTTCATTTCTATGGACATGTTATCTACATCGCGAAAGAACAATTTCTTCCCATCAAAATAAGAAATCACTTGAAGGTCTCAGTTGATGGAGTTTGTGTGGAACTGCGACCAAACAGTGTCACCGTCAAGCAATAAATGTTCGAAATTGCACCATCCCACAAACGTTATACTGTACCAATGGTGGCTTATAGCCTATCTACGTTACCTACTTACTCACGACCATGTGGTATACATTTTGAAAGCCTACTGTCTCCCCTTAAACAAAGGATACCACGGGGATCTATCAAATGGTGCAGTAAGTATGGAGTGAAGGTAAAGCAACGTCATCCCCATATGATGAGTGTTCAAAACTGCACCATTCCGCAAACATCGTACAATTACAATGTTTGCATAATTATCTACTTTGTCTACCTACACTGGGCGATGTTATACACCTATGTGTATTGTATCCCCGTCAAAATGATTGGCATGAAATTGTAAAGTGGTGGTCTAATTGTGGTGTGAAGGTCGAACAAGGTCACCATCAAACGATACATACATTTTTGAAATTGTGCCATTCCGCAGATTGTAGGTGATGTTATTCTTCTACGGCATTTTTGCATCACTGGAGTGGGCATCTGCTGGTGAACCAGTTGACTGTTGGCTATGCGCTCTGAATACTGCTAAAGAGTATCCGGGGTTATTGGAATATCTTACTGATATTATTCCTTTGACAGATTATATATTTCATTGCCTCGATAACGGACACCACGCACGCTGCAACTCTATTTGCAGAGGGCACTGGTGATGCGTTCCAGGAGTTGAAGGGTCGCGAATCCACATCCTAATGGATGTGTGAATGCTGTGGTTCATTCGTGGTATGAAATGTGGGTTTCCCATGCTAGTGACAACTGACAATGACGTGAAAGGCTTTTCCCAGAGCATGATGGATGCCGTTGCCTTTAAGATGAATAACATTATAGCCTGTCCAAAAGCCTATCCAAATGTGTGCAGCCGGATATAAACTTGACAAACTCATAACTACTAAAATATAATACATTTTATAATGTAGTAATTTTATTTATAAAGCGCCGTATATAATTATGCTCAGAGGCGCATAAAAATACAACATTGTTAAAATATAAATATACAATTGTTTGAGTTTACATGGTAAATATATTACATAAGACACGTAAAATATTATGTAAAAAAGTGTAAGGCTTCTAAAACTCCTAATGTATAAGCCTAACTTATCCATAATAAATTAATAGTAAAGTAAACTAATAAATTAATAATAAAACAGGATAAGTAAATAAATAATAATAAAATAACATAATAAATTACCGGTAATATAGAAAAAAAACTATAATTATGACTAAAATAAATGCAGTCGATAAATGCGGCTTTAAAAAGATATGTTTTCAAATGTGACTTAAAAAGTTCAGGAGAGTCTATCAGGCGCAGACAGTCCGGCAGATCATTCCACAGGCGCGGTGCCGTCACTGAAAAACCACGCCGACCATATCGTTCTAAGGGGTCATGTTCTAGTTAGACTTCCTGTCCGTTGCACACGAAGAAAAATGCAGTGTATTTTTGAGAAATGATTTTTTACAAAATTCACATGCTGTGACATAAGTGCATTTGAGTATGGAGATTTTTATGTGTGATTGTAGAAGGTGTTGACTGTAAAATGGTGGATTTCTAGATGATTTGAATAAGCGGAAGGATATTTGGCAGTAATTTGCCTGTGTGACCTGTTTGCGGAGTAATTCTTGCCGGCATTTGTAAATATTGACGGGTGTCACACATACAGGCATTTTACGAGAGCTGGAAGTATGCAATTTTTGTTAAAATCTATCGGCATGTCAATGAGATGATGATAACAGTAGGTGAGAAGTTTAAGACATTTTATAGGTCACGTTTTCTTATAATCAGACAAAACGTTAACATGGTCGCCTATGGGAAAACCAACAGTGGGCTGACCCTCTAAATTGTGGCGGGGTACTCTCAGGAGCGGAGCGAAGCTGGCGGCCCGGTGTGTATTCAACAATCATATCATCGATGTATTCGGGTGCGAGGTCGTGCATCGCTCGGAAAGTCAACATCAGTATTTTGTATATTACACGCCATCGAATGGGCAACCAGTGCAGTGCGATCAACACAGGCGTGATGTGGAGGTGATCTCGGCGTCGTGCTGCGTTACTACACGCGCCGCTGAATTTTGCAACCGTTACTAATGATCGGAAACACATTGCGAATCATGTATGGCTTTGATCCCTTTTCCACAAAGCATTTTTCAACCTAGGTAGCGGAGCTTTGTAACCTTAAGGGAGAGAAATGCAAATAGCTCCTGTATGTTAGTATCATCGCGACGAAAGTATTTCCAGTTTATTGGCACATTGTTGTCCAATGTTACTTTCCTCAGAATCCCGTTACCACGCTTCTCTCTTGTGGATTATTTGATCCTGCTGGCGAGGTACGTGCCCCGGTCGACGCCAATATTGTTGGAGTGGTTTAAGTGCTTCATGATGTGCGGAACAAAAATGTCTGCATACTCATCAAACGTGGTGATGTTGGTTGATGCATCTTTTGACGGCGATGCTGGTAGATACATCCTTTGACAGTTACCTTCAACCTTCACTTTCAACCTTCACTCCTCACTTAGACCACCACTTTACAATTCTATGCCATGCCTCATTTTGACGGGGATACCATACACGTATATATATATAAGATGGCCTAGTGTAGGTAGACAAATAAATATAGATATGCAAACATTGTAATTGCACAACGTCTGCTGAATAGCGCAGTTTAAAAAATTCAACATTTGGTGGTGTATTTGCTTGACCTTCACTCCACACTTACTGCGCCACTTGCTGCCACCATTGGTTTTGTATAACGTTTACGGGATGGCGTAATTTCGAACATCTATTACTTGACGGTGATACTGTTTGATCGTCGCTCCACACTCCATCAACTAACACCTCCATGTCATATCACATTTTGACGAGAAGAAATTGTTCTTTCACACTGTGTATAACATGTCCATAGAAACGAAGCAGATACAGAGTTATTGTAACTTTATGAAGTGTGCCAAATCGCAGAAGTTCGAATATTCATAATTTCACGGCGACTTTGTTTGTTTGTTTGATCTTAGCTCCAAACTTACTATTCCGGATAACAGCTCCATGTCGTATCTCGTTGTGATGGGGAGACAATAAACTTTCCAAAAATATATAACATACCCATTTTTTATATAAAATATATATGCAATCATTGTAATTTTAATGCGGAAGCGCACTATTTCAAAAAATTATCATTTGACGGTGACCTTGTTTGACCTTTGTGTCACCCTTACTGCATCATTTGGCAGTTCTAAGACAGAGCTCGTTGTGATGGTGATATCTTGGGCTTTCAAATGTTTTACCATTTGGGCGTTTGCACGTACGGGGAGGGGCCATTTATGTTCGTGCGTTAGGCAGTACCTACCGCTTGCCTATTGAGGAGATACACACGAAAAGCGTAGGTTATATTGGTCAGAGCTAATTTGCATATTCATTTGACAAATTTGCATACCATGATTTGTTCACTGGCGTACGAATAACAAGAGACCATGAAAACATTCGCTTGGACACCTTATTTTAATTGTTTTGGATGTTTAGGGAGGAAATTCCACAAACACAGGGATATAATTATATGTACACGTTAGAGACAAATAATCAACAATAACAAGTATGTCCATATATATATGGATATATATATATATATATACATATATATATATATATATATTATCTAACGTCGTTTCGCCTTGTAATAATATGTATATATATATATATATATATATCGCCTTGTAATATATATGTATATGTATGTATATATATATATATATATATATATATATATATATATAAATAAAGGCGAAACGACGTTAGATAAAAAAATTGCACTTTCGCTGTCGAACTATAGAATTATTAACAAAATGTGAACATGCGATAATCATTGACTGCGAGCATGTGTTATCTTAAACATGTTAATGATGGTATTTTGTTTAAGTACATACAGCTGCATATTACCACTACACGTTGATAGTTATGTAAATGCGAGCGCTTCAGAAGAGACAATATCCAGCACGACAGTACCATATTATAAGAACATGTTAAAATTCACTCTTATATTTTGTTACGGTTTCATTGACTTCGATCAGCTAATACTTTGGAATAGCCACAAATTGGGCAATTACACGTTTGCTCATGTTGACTCACCTGAGGTTCATTTGACGGCAAGTGAGACGCTGTAAAAAAAGATGCATCTGTCAATAAATAATTATATTTACAACTAGAGGTAGTCCGTCAGTGAAATGCGACTCCAACAACTACATGACTCTCTATATAGTTTGATTTTTTGATCATGTATTCTAGCTTTTAAACTCAATATTATATGTAGATGCGTTGCAATGTGATTCATTCGGAATTAAATTACCATGGCCAAAATGGTTTAACATGAAAAGATTCAATAACTTATTGTCCGTTTAAAACTTTGTATTAAAAACGGACATTTTCCTTTAAATACACATTGAAATGCAAGTAAGAAAATTGGTACAACACATAACATTAATAAAACACATTATAGTCAGCACTAAAATTGGTCAAACACATCATAATTATCACTAAAATGTGTACAAAATAATAAATAAGTAAAAATAACAAATACATAAATAAAGCACTCGTAGCACAACAGTTCAAGCAGTCACATAAAACTTGCATTTAAGATTAAAATGACAGAGGGAATAAACGATTTCTTATACAGATTTTCCCTCGCTAATGGCACTTTCAAACGTCTCCCTGACGGACATTTTTGGAAAGCTGCGTTCAGAGGATGAGGAGCAGGACGTATAATATTTGAGTAGCTTTGCTTTTTAGGGCAACATTATACATACTGGACAGTTGTCTCTGAACAGTCAGTTTGCCTGCTAAGTTTGCAATACGCTAAGTTGATAATATGCTAGCTTTATATGTTTTGCTAGTGATGTTGCCGTACCATGTTATTATATTAAATGATAGAATCCTTTCTATCAACCCCCTGTATACCAGTTCAAGAATATGCCGACTGACATCAAAGCTTTTCAATTTTCTCAAGACAAAAATACACTGCTGGGCGTTCTCAGATACTTGAAGCTATCGACTATGTCAACTTTTTGATTATCTGTTGAGATCGGTTTGGGTACCTGTTTAATCCTTCACCTCCAAAGACTAACTCTTTAGTTTTAGCTATGTTCAGTTCAAGAAAGCTGAGACGGTAACTGAGAAGTTGGCTCATCTTTAAGACGACCTACAAAGGCCATGCCATCTTCATATTTGACCAAAGTAAGTATTAGATTGTTGCACGATATTTCATTCGTATAAATTGAAAAAAGAACTGCAGAAAGAACGCATCCTTGCGGAGCTCCGGTATTTAGTGTGATTTCTTCCGACACCACGGGGTGTCTGCACAGATGGGCGTTCACATAGAAAATGCCTAACCCTCAGAACAAGGTGAGAATTTACCTCAAGGTTCATCAACTTCTTTATCATAACATAGGGTTGAATAATGTTATAAGCTGAGGAAATTCCATGAATAGGACATGGACTTTTGTTCCGGAAGTGTCTAAACGACTAGAAATTAGATTAAACAGAGTTAATGTTGCATCCTCAACACCCCTCTTGGCCCTATACGCAAACTGGAGGGTGTCCATGCGATCAGCCACATACGTGATGAGTTGATTACATACAAGTCTTTCCATACACTTGGCAGTGATAGATATAAGCGTCACTGGACGAAAGCCAGGTCAAGCGTCAAGTTTTTTGCGATCGGCATAATAGTAGACAGTTTCCATGAACGTGGCATAAATGAGTGTTTAAAAGCCACTGGAAAACAATGAAAAATTAACCAAGTTTATCCGCGCATACCTTCATGACACGGCCTCGCAAGCCACCTGGCCCAGGTCCCTTGTTTGGGTTCATATGTGAGAGGCATTTGATAACATCACCAGGATCTTATTGACTGGCACAATCTGTCACATTCATCACTATAGTCAATAGTGTCAAATCTGGCATAGAAGTTGTACAGGGCATTAGCAAATTTAGCGGGATTGTCAGATACGAGAGTCTGTTTTGTTGTGTTCAGATTGTTCAAACCCATCCAGGCATCACTGGCATTACCAGACAGCAGTTTAAGCTCAACTTTGTTTTATATTCCAATTTTGTCATTTTTATTTTACTTCTAAGCTCCTTGATTAAAACTCTGACAGATGTACCATCTCCCTTCAAAACGCCTTTGACTTCTTTGGTAATCCAGGGCTTGTTATTTGTTTGTATTGCTGTTTGTAGGATGTGACAGTGTCAGCAAGTTCATCTACATTCTCAGAGCAGCCAACAAAAAACACCTGCCAATCAGTGCAGTCAAAGCACCCATTGAGTATCTCTGAGCTCTCGTGGTCCCAGACTCGTTCACAGTGAGTCTTGGTTTTTCCCATTTCAACAGCTGCCTATATTTAGGGATTAGGTGAATCACATTATGGTCCGACCGTTCTAGCGCGGGTGTGCACCGTGATCGGAATGCGTCAGAAATTATCAAGAAATGTCAGAAATTATCAAGAAAGACGAAAAATCAATCGTCAGAAATGATCAAGAAAGATGAAAGATCAATCGTCTGAAATGATCAAGAAAGATGAAAGATCAATCGTCTTGTTGAGACGCGTCGGACACGTCACACTCTGGTGCAGATCTGGCAGGAGACCTACGATGTTGCAATTGTTACAGTCACCCAGCACGAACACAGCCGGGTCAATTGATCTATTGATCGCCGTGTATAATCACTGGGTAACACGCTCTTCTGACTGTGTATTGTTGGGGCCAGGAATGTACACAAGTATGACCGTTACTTGACGAGGTTCACGTGGGAGGTAGTGAGGGCGAAACGAGACAGTCGATATTCCGTAAGATCTTGTGCTGATGACATTTACGCACCACTTGCCATTCAGTAACATACACACTCCGCCTCCTTTGCTTTTCTCTGTTTTATTCAGCAGGTACTCGCGACTGTATTGCAGCGGTGCAATGGCGGCGCCATGGCTGAGCACCCGTGGCCCGCTTAGCGAAACATGTAGTGGAACGGCGTATAAAACGGGTCCCTTAACCGAGTTTTGTTATAAAGTTGACAATTTTTATTCGAATACATTTTTCTTTACGCTATCATCTTCTCAACGTCTCTGACTAAGTCTGTGCTAAAATTTACTTTAGTTCTACTATTATTACTATATTTACGGGGGTTTCGGAACACCACCCGATTTTTTACTCGCTTAAAAGGTGCTCCCAAAACAGGCCCCTCTACACATCCACTTGTATTATTTAGCCATCATCACACATTTCGCGGACACATTGTGCACACTCGGACCTTAAGCAGTCGTGTTATGTTTACGCCGCACATTATGAAATTTTTTCCTTTCTTCACCGTTCTTACTGACGAAAACAGTTGGTGCATTATTGTTTCTGCACCCAGTTGTCTCGCTTGTTTTCGAAGCTTCGAGGCATCGCAATGATATAGGGAACTATGTTTTCCTTCCCCGTGTAATTCCAATCGTGCTGGGCTGGGGTATCTTCTGCGTTGAACGATTGTATCAGATTATGTTCTCAAATCGAAGTTAAAGTTTGTATGGACTGGGGATGGTGATGCAAGTCTTTGCTCTGTTACTCGAGTTTCTCTTTATTTATTGATCTCCTTTCAGGATAGACGAGACACTTTTCATGGGGTTTATTCTCATGGTTATATATACATGTACTTGCATATTACACTATCTAATAATATAACATGTATACACACAGCTCATATTGACGCTATATAAAACAAACATAATATTATTAATATTATTGTTTTGCTTAAGAACTTTATTATTATTATTGTTATTGTATATCTGGGTGATTGTAAAACCCTATATATGTAAAATAATGTAATACCATAATATATTACAAATGCAGGTTTATGTATTGTATCAACAGCATATCGACGATGGTGGTTCCATGTTACTATTGCAGGCGACGCAGGGGCCCGTTTTGGGGCCCGTTTTGGGCGCATTCACGGTCTCGGGTTGTTCATCAATTTGAATACAAGCCCTGCATGTTTTTTTTTAAAAATCTAACACATACGTATGAGAGCACATACTTGGCTTATATATACCAGAGTTTCCGCTGTTTTCAACGTGCACAAACGAAAATATGATATTTGGAAAATAGTGCTAACATTTTAATACAAGTACAACAACATGTTATGTTTGGCCTCACCTCTTTGAATGTGCGTTTCGCGCTTCCTGCTAATATTCACTAGTGCCCAATAGTGAGTTAGTTAGCAATACCAACACAAATTTAGCTGTATATATTACAATAACGCCAAACGGGTTGGGACCCGTTTTGGGCAGGGGGCCCGTTTTGCACGCCGTTCCCCTATTACTGCTGTCAATTCCAACAGCAGACACACATTCAATATAACCACAACACACATTTGTGATGCCTTGACGTACATATTAGTGCTGTACATTGCGTCGATCACCTCAAAATGTAGTCACCACAGCCACAGAGTCGCGCCTCCTATCCTATAGCGTAAGTTACCAATATCAATTATTTCTGTCATAACCGTAATCAAGACAAACGTCATCCAACGGTAATCCATCTCCGGAGTGTACACGAATACCTGAGGGCATTGCGTTTCGTAGGAATTTCTGAATAAGAGACGGCATAAACAATCATGTCGCATATGCTTTCACGAGTCAATGGGTTCATTTATTCCAATCTGACGTTCCAAGAGGTCTACTGCATCCCGGACAGTTCGGTTAATCATTACTACAATTGTGTAATCATACACGTAATTGGCCATACGGCTCCAGGAAAGTTAGGTATATGGAGTTGCTACAAACTGGTAATAAATGGAACGTAAGCATGCGATCGGCCCATGTGCGTTGGTGTCGGGTGGCAAATAAAAGATGGTTGACACAGGGGTAAGGAACAGCAAGGTATTTACGATGAAGAAACAGTTTACATATCTGTCAATTAATTAAACTCCTATAGTAAGGCAATTTTTAGTTAAACCTGTGATGTTACGAAGGACAGGACTCAATAGCAGTTTGAAGTTACCACGAGGCTTCCCTCCCAGTCATTCCATCATAACCTGCAATAGCAGTTGGAAGTTACCACAAGGCTTCCCTTACAGTCATTCCATCATAACCTGCAATAGGACCTTTTTCGAGAAAAACACTTTGTGTTTCCGTTGCTACTACATAAAGAGTATTTTACAACCATCACATGAATATTGGATGAATACCAGAGTTTGTGCTGCAGGGTCTGTAGATGTTCTACCAGTTGCTGAAGATGATTATAGAATGATCCCTTATTGTCGATGTATCTGCATCTGTTGCTGATGCTCCAGGATAGTACTAGTCTACTGACCAGCCAACGGCTGTTATGTAACATGTTGAACACTCAAACTGAGGAATTTGTTCAGAGGACTTCAAATGTGCATATATGTGTGCGTGTGATAAGTAAAATAATTTATATTTATCGACTTGTTTATACAATCAAGAGGAAATGACAGAAAGTCATATGTGGAAAACGTGAATTTTCCAAATTCAGTTAACGCATTCGATCATCGACAGTCAATTAAATTATTGCTAAAATAAAGTTATTTTTGTGTTCGGTATTTTAACCTCTCAACAAACGTTTTTGTTTTTTTCTCTGTCTAATTTCGACCGCATCTCGCGGCCTTCTTCAGCAGATTGAACTAACGGTCAAGTCAAATGACCTACGTCATGTGACACAAGCTGGAGCAAGACTGGCGGGAGCTCCTGGCCAACGTCTCTGTTCAGTGAAGGCTTCCCTCAGTAGATGTTAATCGCCTCCTAGTTCTTTCTTCTACGCCAGTTCTCCTCGAGGTCCAAGATTTTTACATCTTTCATCGAACAATGGTGGCTTGTGTTCTACTTGTGTTCACTTATAGGGGTTGGCGACACAATAGATGTTCTTTAAAACGTGTGCCCAAAGCCCTCGCTGTTTCTCCTATGTAGTGTTGTTTTCATTCTGGGCACTGGATGTCATAAACCACCCCTCACTTTGCTGCATTGTCTGTTTTGTCTTTTGGGTGTACCAGCAGGGACCTCAGGGCGTTGATAGGTTTGTGGTACACTAGTATGCCGTAGGACTTGAAAATCCTTGCCATTTGTTCAGACAACTTACTGACAGAGGGTAGAACTATGGCATGTTGTCTTCTTTTGGTTTCTTTGGTGTTGACATTCTCCTTATTTCTCCTTGGTTGTGTGGTGTTAAACAACCAAGGTTTGACCGTTCGTTTTCAGAACTTTCTTGATGTGCTCTAATTCTTTGGTTTTATCCTCGTCTTCAGTTACAAAATTGTCTGCCCTTTGGAAGAGTGTCCTCGCCACTGATCGTTTGTGTCCCAATTGGTGGTTTGAATCCCAGATCAAATTCTGGTCTGTTTGTGTTGCCTTCCGATACATCTTAACCTTGGTTGATCCATCTTCCTTCAGACATGTACATGTGTCTAGAAAGGCTAGTGTGTTGTTATGTTCTGGTTTTACTGTGAACTTGACGTAATCGTCCATTGAATTCAGATGGTGTGTGAACTGTTCTACTTCACTCCCTTGTAGCACTGTGAAAGTGTCACCCAGTATCTCAACCAGATGTCTGGATGGTGTGGTGCTCCAGTTTGTGTCACATGATCTACGTCATAAGTTCAGTCTGCTGAAGAAGGCCGCGAGATGCGGTCAAAATTAAACAGAGAAAAAACAAAAACGTTTCTCGAGAGGAAAAATATACCCAACACGAATAACCAAGAAACCGGATCATCACTACATTCAATAATTTCTTTGTGTTCTAACAGTATCAATATGCCAGAAAACCGTATGACAACATGACTGTCTCCAAATGTGACGAACATCACAAAATAATCAGGTTAATTTCAAAAAAAGAATGTTTGTCTGGCTACGAATTGACGTATATCGCGCACAGTACCTGCTCTATGTGATGATGACCGGAAGTAGCAGTAGAAGCCGTAGCAAGGTAGACAGATTGGGAAACACCAGGCAACTGCCAAGCAACCGCAAACTGCCAGCACGCAATCTAGCAAGACAGAACAATGATGACGTATAGAGATATGTAGAAATTTTGCAATTTTGCTCAAATCCAACAATATTTACGGTGACAGTGGATGAATCACAAATCACTCAAACAGTATTTCAATGCAACTGATGTTATCAAAACGCATGGCGAAATTTACATACATTTGAACTATTTGATTAATGCCATTCGATTGAAATTTGACCATTGAATAAAATACTATATATATATGTAAAGCCATTCGATTGAAATTTGACCACTGAATAAAATTAAATGTATATATATATATATGTACATATGTATATATAAATATATATATATATATATATACATACATTTAATTTTATTCAGTGGTCAAATTTTAATCGAATGGCTTTACATACACACACACACACACACACACACACACACACACACACACACACACACACACACACACACACACACACAAAATATATATATATATATAACATATTTCGCTCCTCCATGAGTTCATTATTGTAATGAAACTGATCACTTATTTGCTACGATGCTCTAACAATGTGATGTAGGTTATAGATCATTCATGTTATATATCATTATTGTAAGGTTATTTTTTTCGAATTATATCGATACGATATTTTATCTGGGTAAAGCGCTTTGAGTAGTCCCGAGGATTGAATACTGCGATATATAAGAATTTAACTTTACCTTTTTTTTATATGTGGTGCATGAACAAATACATGATTCGAAACGTATACGTTGCCAGGTTTAAGTATACACTGATTATATATACAATGTAGTATACACACACACACACACACACACACACACACACACACACACACACACACACACACACACACACACACACACACACACACACACACACACACACACACACACACACACACACACACACACACACACACACACACACACACACACACACACACACACACACACACACACACACACACACACACACACACACACACACACACACACACACACACACACACACACACATATATATATATATATAGTGTGTATATATATATACACATATATATATATATATTAAAATAACGAACTCATGGAAGACCGAGATATATTGTAAAGTACAAAGTCCGTCTTATGAGCTCAACAAATGAAACGGTCCCCTTTGGGCATATTACCTAGACCGCATTCCCATTCACACGAGAACACCTTCTTCAATATGAACACGACGCATACGATAAACGATATAGCCCAGATGACCAAAAGCAGAATTACCAAACCGGCAATGACGTCCTGTAAACAAAACAGTATGATGACATAAATAGCAATGCTATATTTTGTTTATTTGCCACTATCGCGTGACGGCGGATCATGACCCAGATAAAAAGGGTCCCCAGTTCCCCCAAATACACCAGTTGACAGGATACACGTGTGCACTCGCGCGCATGCACGCACGACACACACACACACACACACACACACACACACACACACACACACACACACACACACACACACACACACACACACACACACACACACACACACACACACAGAGAGGTATTGTATCAGTTAGTAGTCAGTGTTTGGTGTTTTATGGACTAGCCAATCTGAATATAGATATGTCTTTTGACATCACCCATGATCTTCCCTGATTGATTGCACACCGATTTAACTACACAGCCAATAGTCGCATAACACACAGCAACACAAGCCACATCCACACAAACTTTACTTACAGAGTATCTAAAATATCTATAGACACATTACACACTGGCCCGCAACCAAGGGTGGCTAGGGGGATTCGTTGTAACCTCTTTTTACGAAGATCCTTTAAAAACGAAACTACACCTATGTTCCAGCTCGTCTCTACTCCTTCGCCGCAACGTGTACTGATTTTATATGCAAGGTGCCTGCCTTGGACTACAATGAGATAAAACGACAACATGGAGGACTACACTGAATATCGATACAAACTCAACCTTACCATGTTGAGTTTGTAGAATCTCGTCGTGTACAGATATTCAGTATCGTTTTATTGTCATACACAAATTGTCCATAACGCGAACACAACCGGCGAAAACATGCAGCAATCACATAACGCCACAACGTGTCGCCATATACTGTAACCAAAGACATCGTCTTTCTAGTCACATGGTACCAAAAAACACACCACAAAACATACAACACGTAGTGACACATTAGAACACCCGTCCAAAAACGACTTCCTCGTTCGAAACTACACCCATGTTCCTGCTCGTCTCCACTTCTACTACGACACAGCTTGTGCTGAGTTCATACACAAGCTGCAGAGAGATAAAACAACAACACAGAGGACTACACTTAATGAGAACCAAAGTAGCTTACCATGTTGAGTTTGTAGAATCTCGTCGTGTACAGGTGTCGCAATAATGTGTTACTTCAGTCGTCGTACGTCTCCACTGCTAGTCGTGTGAAACTAGGTCGTGTTCTCACTGGATCAGATAAGAGACGAATTATTAATAGTGGCAATTGTATGCGCTAAGTTAAGGTTAGATATATCGATGAATCATCACACAACGAAACTACTGGATGGTGGTTCGATTCCAAATTATGTTATGTTCCTGCTCATCTCTACTTCTACGCCATAGCTTATGCTGATTTCATATGCAAGGTGCATTGGACTGCAGAGACATAACACGACAACATAGAAGGGTTCGCTTAATGAGAACAAAAGTACCTTACCATGTTGAGTTTGTGTAATCTTTAATCTTGTCGTGTACTTGTGTTATAATAATGTGTTATTTCAGTCGTCGTACGTCTACGCTGGTAGTCCTGCAAAGTTTACAGTAGTATACAGGAAACAGTCTTTCTAAAGACTATCTTAGTTTTTTATCTTGATTTCTACCTTGGATAACTGTGAAATTACGCAAACCCATGGCGCCGTGCAAACGGCAAATAAAGCCAGTCGACACCTAACATGTTCAAAATGCGATAATTGGGTAGATTTTGTAAAGTGGGGTTGTGAGAATTCATGAAAGGTGGTGCAGATGGAGGGATTTCACTTTGAGTGTCGTAGTTGTAAGAGGTTGGAGTCTTTATTGGGGGAAGTAGACGAGCTGAAGAAGTTGATTGTGATGATGACAGGAAAAGTGACTTGGACAAGGTCAACCCAGATAGTGAGACTACAGTGATCAGTGAGAACAGAGACAAGGAGGCTGGTGGTAAGGAGATAGACGCCAAGGAGACAGTTGAAAGGGGGAAGACAGCATTGGCAGGACGGAAGGAGACAGATGGAAAAGGGACAAAGAAGAAAGTGACAGTAGAAAAAGGAACAGAGAAGAAGGTGACAGGAGGGAAATAGACAAAAGGGGGAAAGAAGACAGGAGTTATGGTGGGAGTGAAGGTGACAGGGGGAGATGACTGCAACGAGACGGACGGAAACTAACGAAGGAGCTCCTCTGAGGCAGTGGTAGAATGGGTGAGGAGAAAAGCGAGAATATTCATGGGTGATTCTTTAATGAGAAATACAGACAAGACGCTTAATGAAGGAGAAGACATAGTAGATTGCTTAACAGGGGCCAAGATAGAGCATATAACAGAAAGAGTAGAGATAATGATTGATCCTGGGAAGGGAGGGACCAGTCTAATACATGTAGGGACAAATAATGCAGAGAGTGAGGGGATAACCGGAATAGTCCAGAAATACAGACGGTTAGTCAGAAAGTTAAAGCAGACAATAGTAGAACACAGTGTTCTCTCAGGAGGAATTTTGCCAGTAATGGGAGGAATGGAGCAAACTTATCAAAACTGCAAGAGGATGGCAATCAATGCACTAGTTGAGCAACGTGGGAAGAAGAGGGCGTGGATTCATATATTTATGGGGATACTTTGGTGGGAGGGAAGATATGTACGTGAGAGATGGCCTCCATCTAAACGGAAAGCAGGCAGCAGTTTTTCAAAGAACCTGCTGCGATCTGTTGGTAGTGGGACAGGTTGCACTTATTTGAATTAGATGCGCAGGGGAGATTCACATAGCAGCCTGAAACTGGAAGCATAGATAAAGACAGCACAAATCAATCAGCATAGAACACCCTAGAAAAATGTTCTGAAGCTGGAGATAAATGCGTTTGTTTAAATGCAATTACCAAAGCAAGCAAAAGAGGTGAACTAAACAATATGGTAGAAAATATTGACCCTCACATAATAGGTAAAACTGAATCGTGGGCCAACACCCCGGAGCCAACACCGATATATCAAATGCCGAATTGGGACTGAGAAGCTGTGTAATGTTTAGGAGAGATAGCATAGGAAGAAGGGGAGTGGAGTTATTTTTATATATTAAAGAATATATCCAGCCTTATCAAACTGTTTGATGTAATATAGTTACAGGAAACCCGACGTTAACGGGTGGGTTACTTTATCGAAGTCCAAACATAAGCATAGAAGAAAATGAAAAAAGTACAAAACGCTATAAGGGAAGAGAACAAACGGGGTTGTATTATTATGGGGGATTTCGTCATGGACATATACAATATTAATCTCTACAGAATACATAGAATGAGGACCACAAATTTTTCGTTATAGATCAAGATAATTTCAATTCTCAACATGTGCTAGAACTAACCAGGTGAGAAAATGTGCTAGACATAGTCTTGTCACCACAGAATGAATTAGTTGACAACGTCAAGAAACGTGAGCCACTTGGGAGTAGTGATTACAACCAGATACATTTTACCATCAAATTAAAATCAGAAAGGAATAACAAAAAGCAGTACAGGAGAAATTTTCACAAAGGAAGATATAAGGACATTAAAAAATATTTAACAAAGATATACTGGAATAACACACTTAAGAATAAGCAACATAATGCTGGAATATCTTAAGGAGTGAAATAGAGTGCATCGTCGATAAGTTTGTTTCATTGAAAAAACAAGGGAAACGGTACAGAAAGAAATTGCTTACGAAAAAAAGCATTAGAAAAATTAAGTACTAACAAATTATGTGGAAGTCATACAGACGCACTGGAAATGACGAAGATTACAACATTTTATAAAAAAGCACTTAACTAAACTATAACTGAAATTATAAATTATAAGAGAAGCTATGAACAACAATTAGCTTGAGATATAAAACATGACAGCAAGAGTTTTTAAGCATATGTTCGGAGCAAACAGAAAGTTCAGGATAAGGTCTATCCTGTAGAAGATAGTGCTGGAAATACAATATCAGATGGATTCTTAATGGCAGAAGACTTGAATGAGTACTTTAGTACGGTGATTACCAGGGAAGATATTAGTTCACTGCCCGCAAGTTCATGGGGGCGAAATCAGACTATTTAGGACTGTTAATTGTAACCCCGGAAATGGCAGCTAAGGAAATAAGGGCTATGAAGAATAATAAATCACCTGGAGTGGATGGGATTCCACCGAAACTACTATTGGAAATTGTAGAACAAATTAACATACCCCTTGCAACATTTTTCAGCTAATCATTAAGAGAGGGAGTGGTTCCTTTCGAATGGAAAGAAGCACACATTATACAGTTATTTAAAAGAAGATTCGAGAAACAAGTCAGAAAACCACAAACCAGTGAGTTTAACATCGGTGATTTGCAAATTATTATAAAGACTAATTAAAGATCACACGGTGGATTTTCTTGTTAAACATAACTTGATAAAACCTTCTCAACACGGGGTTTCTAAAAGCGCGATCATGCTTAACTCATATGTTATGTTTTTTTAGAAGACATCATTAAGTGGGTAGTCGAGGGATCACCAGGTATTTTTTATCTACTTAGATTTTCAGAATGCTTTCAACAATGTGCCACATCAAAGATTACTGATTAAACTAAAGGCCCATGGGATAAGGGATGGTATAATTAACTGGATCTAAAAATAGCTGATTGACAAAAGACAACGGGTAGTAGTTGATGGGGAGGCTTCAAATTGGAAATCGGTTTTGAGTGGGGTACCACGGGGATCAGTATTTGGACCTATATTATTATATTATTCTTAATATATATCAACGATTTGGACGATGATATAAAAAGTAAGGTGTTGAAATTTGCGGATGATACAAACTGTTTAGAGAGATTAAACGTGATGGAGATAGACAGCATTTATAAGATTATCTTGACAGGTTGATCAAATGGTCTGAAAAATGGTGTTTATTTTTTGGAAATGTATACATAGGACATGGGAACGAAGATGTACAATATACAATGGTGGGTACTGTAGTAAAACCTAATGTTAAAAGAAAAGGACTTAGGTTTAACAATTAGTGCTGATATGAATGTTTCAGAGCAGTGCAGAATGCTTGCTTCAAAGGTAGGCCTCAGTTAGAATATTGTATTCAAGCGTGGAGGCCATATCGCAAGACAGGCATAGATATGCTAGAATGAGTACAGAGGAGAGCGACTAAAATTATACCAAAAGTGAGAGATCTTAGTTAGGAAATACGCCTAAAAGAATGTGGTTTGACAACACTAAAGACCAGGAGATTGAGAGGTTATCAGACAGAAGTTTTTAAGATATTGAATGATTATGAAAATATTGATAGAAATATTTTTTCTCAGTTAAGAAAGATAGAAGGACCAGAGGACATGAAGTTACATTAGTAAAGGAGCAGTGCAGATTAGATATAAGAAAATTCCCTTTTTCACAAATGACTATAAATGATTGGAACAGATTATCTGCTGATTGTGTGGGTGCTAGTAGTGTGAATATGTTTAAAACTAAAATTGACACATACTTTAGAAGGACGGGATACACGTAGATAAAAGGGGTTGGACTCTCGATAAGCCAAAAGGCTCCCTTGTCCACCTGCCATCTAGAGTTAATTCTCTGGGTGACAGTCTTGTTAAATCTTGTTATATATTATTGCTATACAAATGTTCTTGCGAATGACCCTCCAACAAAATCTAACAGTTTTTAACTTTCCACGCTGCATTTTTCTTCATTTTTGATCTCACATATAAATTATGCACATCATTTGTTTGTTTCAACGAGATCTTTCAGCATGTATACATTCCCTTTAATAAAATGCAAGCAGAGGGGTCTAATTGCTTAAAACAGACAAAATAGCCTTTCCATTTTTAAAAATTTACATCGATAGATAATTGTGTTCACTCTTGCTGCGATGTGGATGATTATTATGCAGACCGAGCATGCACACTGCATGCCCAAAGGTGCAGTGTGCAGGATCCACCAGCGAGTGGACACGTCCCGATGCTGTACCATTCCAACTCCCAAATAAGGAAAAATAGCACTGGGCAGGTCACGCTCACTAGCCATAGCAGGCATATGATCTAGGAGAAGGAACAACTCTGACATAAAACCACACGAGCAGGTCAGCCAGGGCAGCGCTGTTGAGTGGCTAAGGTGTCCCAAATAATATGATAGTACATAATAACGATGAACGAGAGGGCTACCGCATCTCGGGCAACCGACGCGCCGTCTTCCTAGGCAGCGGTGAGAAGACGTCGAAGCCCAAGGGGCAGATCGTCCGGCCGGCAGCGCTACAGATGTGAAGTCCGACTAGGCAGTTTGAATGTCTATGAGAGGGAAAGCGGTTGGGGTTGTGAAGATGAGAGCGAGATGAAGGTGGATGGCAGATAGAGAGGGAAGAAGTAATGGAGATGGCGTTGTTTTGTATTAGAAGAGATCAGTAAGACGGTGGTTCGAGTCGAGAGATGGAAGGGATGCATATTGATGGCATGACTGATGATAACGAAAAAGCTGGTGTGTGTGTTATATTTGTGTACAAGCCACATGCGGGAAGGATGGAAGCAGAGAAAGAGGAGTTCAGGGATGCTTTCGAGAGGACGATGGGATTGCAGAAGGAGAAACAATCTAAGACCGTCGACCGCAGGATTTTTAAGTGGTAGAGGTGCAAAGACGATGTCGCTGCTAAATACAAAGAGGGGGTGACAGTTAAGTATGAAGAGCTCAATGGAGAAATTGGGAATCTGGAGGAAGAATGGAAAAAGTACAAAGAAATGTTTGTGGGAGCTGCAAAGGAGCTATATTGAAGAAAATAGGGAAAGGGCAAAGTGTCTAGAAGTAGTAACCTAGGATGGTGGACAAACAAAGCTACAGAAGCAGTGCGTGAAAGGAAGGAAGCACGGAAAGAAATAGAGAAAACCAACGAGAGGGGAACTACCCAGATACAAGGCTGATGCACACATACGGACAGAAAAAGAAAGCGGCAAAGAGAGCTGTTGATAAGGCGAGGGGTGACATGGAGGCAGACGTGTACAGCAAGCTAGATGAGGATAGTGGAAAGAAGATGATATACATAATGAACGGAGACAGGGATGGAAATAGTAAGGACGTGAAGGGTGGGACGGTGATCGAGGATATAAGCTGAAGGTCTGGGAAAACTATTTCAAGGAGCTACTGAACAACGAAGGAAATAAAAACGACCCGGAATTACCATCGTACGTAGAAGGGAAAGTGGGGTTAGCCGATATCACTGATACAGAGATGCAAACTGGGCTAAAAGAGATGAAGAAGGGGAGAGCATCTGGTGTTGATGTGATGCGTGTGGAGACTGATGACAGCGGGGGAGAGTGAAATCAGCTAGAAAAAGACGCTGCTGAGTACATGTATGAAGCAAGGTACAGTACCAGAAAAGTGGTTCACAAGGATAATTGTCCCACTATGGAAGATGAAGAGAGATATGCAAGACCAGTGGACATACAGAGGCGTCACTCTTCTAAGTGACGTAAATAAGCTGCTAGAGAAAATCCTGAATGGGATGATTCGAAAAAGAGTAGAGCAGGGAGTAGGTGAGTAACAACAGGAATTCAGAAAGGGAAGAGAGACGACGGAAGCGATGTTTGCTTTAAGACAGCTGGTGGAGAAGAGGTTGGAGATGCAAGGGAGAATGACAATGGAATTTGTGGTCTTGGAGAAGGCCTACGACACAGTCCCAAAAGAGATGGTGATGGAAACAGTGAGATGGATGGGAGTGCCAGAAGCAGAAGCCAGGATAATGGAAACAATGTATGAATGAACAATAGGAAGAGTTGTGGCTGGATCTGAGATGTCGGAAGAGTTTCCAGTTAACATCGGATTGAGGCAAGGATGTGCTCTAAGCCCATTACTATTTATCATGGTGATGGAACTAATCAGCTGAAAAATATGCACGAAGGATGTTGTTAGAAAAGTTATTTATGCAGACGATCTGGCCTTAGTGTTAGAACGCAAATAAGACCTACAAGACACTTTGGATGAACGGAATAGGATGTTCAAGAAACATGGACTGAAAATGAGCCTGTAGAAAAAAAAGTGCCAAGAGAGAGAGAGAGAGAGAGAGAGAGAGAGAGAGAGAGAGAGAGAGAGAGAGAGAGAGAGAGAGAGAGAGAGAGAGAGAGAGAGAGAGAGAGAGAGAGGAATTGGACATCAACTTGGTTAGAAAGGAAATTAGAACTCAACTTCAACAATTTGCTGGATATTTCCTGCTGTGAAGCACACATTAAACAGCCTCGACAACAACTTGATTTCCATTAGTCTGTTTGCTTTCACCATTTCCACGGATAGTTCATCCACTCATACAGCTTTCCCAGTTTTAATTTTCTTCACCCCTTTCTTCATCCCTTCTTCTGTTCTTTCCCTCGCCTCTAATTATCTTCTTACAAAACCACCACATGTACAAAGCTACGTTTTCTAAACCAAAGCACCTCTTAAGCCACATCAGGGGATGTTCTTCTTGAGACGCCACTTGCTTCCGAGCTTGTTACACATGGCCGTGTTGGGTCGGCTATCTCGGGGCACACTGGATTTCTTGGATAAGGTATCGGGAGCAGTCGTGAGGAGCTGGGTCAAATTACCCAGAGACACACCCTTACCTTTCTTCCATGCCGATTACAAGGACGGAGGCCTGGTCATTCCCAGGCTCAAACTGCTTATTCCTGTACTCAGGGCCAGACGTATGTCCAGAATGGTAGGTTCTCCTTACCCTGTGGGACGAGGGGTAACGGAGCTACCTGCCTTTCGGATGGACGTCCGCCGCTGGTCGGCGTCGAGGTCCGCATTTGGCTGCCCACTGTGGGACGGAGCTGGAATTCTTAGGGCAATAGGAATCGGCCTGCATACATCGGTGGCCGGCAAAGGTCTGGGTTGCCGCGAGGTTGGATTTGTGAATAGTTGGATGGTAGACCCGAGTCGAATGCCAAGTGCGATTCATGCAACGCAACCGAGTCCTTGGCAGATATCTTACAAGTATGTCCTCGGACTCACGAGGCTAGGGTGTCTAGGCACGATGGTGTCAATAGGTACCTCAACTCGGTGCTGGTGAAGCGGGAGTATTCCACCCGGTTGGAACCCCCCATTCCCACCCCTGCGGAGTGCGGAAGCCCGACCTCGTCGCGTGGAAGACGGACGAGTGTCACATGATCGACACTTTCATTGTCGCAGACAACAGTAATCTAGACGCGGCGCACCAACGGAAGGTCGACTACTATAACGTCCCGGCAATCCGAGCGTGGTGCGTGAACCACGCCGGCGCACGTGAAGAGGAAGTGCGATTCACTGCGTGCATCTGGAATTGGCGGGGCACGCCAGCGGTACGATTCGTGACAGCACTGTGTGCCTTAGGGGAGAACAACAAACGGGGAAGACCACGATAATGACGGTGAACTTCCGGCTGTAAGTCGGAAGTCCGATGACGAGTGACAGTGTGTTGCCGTACGGCCCGATCTCGGGGCTAGACACTACTGAGAGAAATACATACAATTTTGGGAATATATATATATATATATATATATATATACACTAGCAAAGTACCCGTCCCATGGACGGGTTGAGGGGAAGTTAATTACCAATTACATACAATGTGAGAGGAGAGTGGAATCGTTATGAAAATGGCTTAGGTGTAAATAAAGGAAGATTACATAGACATTTTTTTTTTAAATTAATTTTAGTATGAAAGTAGACTGTAACATGAGAACTATTATATAGGTGTTGACGATTTCAGATTACGGACTGAGGTTGTAGGTGTACAGTTGAGTCAGTGTAACAAAGCTTGATACAACAAATGCTCGATATAACGAATTGTATCATATCATATATATATATATATATATCATATGTATTGTATCATATCATATAGTCTGCTGATGATAACATGTATGGGTGATGAACATCAAAATAGAAAATATGATAAAATAATAGGGTGTTTCATATAATTATATACAATCTCCTCAGAGCGATCAGTTTAGGTACATACATACTAATGACAATAGTTGAACAATAGACACAGTTGAAATAATGTGACGTGATGTGTAGGCACCATAATCAATGTTACATTCACCCTGCTGCTTAGAAAGAACTAAAATAATAGATGCATAATAAAATACATAAGTGATACGATGGCTTGGCATTGTTCACATAAAGACCAATTGAATGCGAATCATGAAGGCAAGGTACTGAGCAAACATGACTACAAAAAAAGTAACTAATCACAACACTTCCTTGTAGACAACATTTCGTGTGGAAGAAGTCGGTGAGTAAATTTGCAATCTGTCGCTGGACCCAACACGTGACAGGGCAACGTATAACATGCCATGTGAAAAAAAACTAGGGTAGAGAGATTAACACCGATGTATTTGAATGTTTGTCCTTGCGATTTATTGATTGTCATTGCAAAGCAGGGTCTGATTGGGAATTGTAGTCGCCGAAACTGGAATGGTAAGTCACTGTCAGATGGTACCAGTGGAATCTTGGGAATGAAATAGGGCTTCCCAGCTGAAGGTCCATGCAGTATTGTCACTTCAATGACATTAGTATGCAAAGTGGTGATAGTACATCGTGTTCCGTTCGTTATGTGGGGCGGATGAAGGGAACGAAGAACTATCACTGGACATCCAATATTCAACGTGAGGATGTGGGGTGGCATTCCAGAGATATCCAGAGAATTGAGAAATTCAACTGGGAAGTGCACTGCTTCTTCCGACGTGAGGGTAGTATCAATCGATGCATACGTTCTTTCCATTCCGGGGAAGCGGTTGATTATCTTACAGTTAATTTGATTGACCGTTTCATTGAGTGGTGCAAGTATTGCCCGCTCCAGGAGCCATTTTTTATCAGCTGCGTTCTGTGCAAGATTGCCGTAAACGCTGGTGATGAAATCATCGGATGTCTCTGAGCAAGTTATATCTTCCGGTAATGCGATGCTGTCTGGAGACTTTAACAAAGAATACTCGCCATTTCCAATTCTCATGAGCAGATGTGAGTAAGAAGCAGAATTCACATTCTGAGTGAGGTAGGTCCGCATGTTAGTTGTCAGATGCAGAAGCATCGTGCTCCTCAGAGATGAGATCTTTTCAGGGTTGCGTCTACTATATTTGGACGTGTGCCATTTTTTATGACGGGCAATATCTGACGGAAGTGTCCACACAGTAATGTTGGTATGCCACCGAATGGTTCTGTGCTCGTACGGATGTCCTTAAGACTTCTATCAATTGCTTCGAATGCAACTCTGTGTGTCATGGGTGCTTCATCAACTATGATGGCGCGACATTCTTATAGCACAGGTTGGTGTATCCTGCTGATGGATGTTAAGAGGAACTTTAAATGTTGAGTATAAGGTGCGACCACCAGTAAGTAGAGTGGCAGCTATTCCACTTGATGCGGTAGCAAATGCAATATGACCGTGTGATCGAAGTTTTGCCAAGATGAGATTAATCAAGAATGTTTTGCCAGTGCCGCCGGGAGCATCAAGAAACACTAATCCTGAAGTTTGGTTGTTTACTCTTGACATGAATTCCTTGTAGACATTTTCCTGGTCACTGGTCAGTTGATGTTCATGTTCATAGATGAAGGCAAGTTGCTCCTCTATTGAATATTGAGTGTAGCGCATGTATTCTTGCGAAACATAGTTAGATGCAGAGCGATCCACTCGAAGACCATACCTGTCTAAAGATCGCCCTCCCATTTCTATGACCAGCTCTTCTATCTGTATCAAACAGGTATTGAAGATATTGTTGCGGCTGTGTTCATCTTCGACCTCGCTGTTATGAAACTAATCCTCGGTGAGGCTTTCACGGTGTTGGTTCCAGAGTGATGTAGGGTGTGCTGGCTCACATGATGTCAGAATGATCGCGAACAGTCTTCTGAGAAGCTGTGGACTCTGGGAATCGGCTGCTTCGGAGATCGCACTGTGCAGGTGATTGTCGTCTTCGATCAGCCCGAGAGCAAGACACGTTGCACGGTAACTTGTGTAGCAGGTCCCGTTAGCTTTTCACACATCGTCAAAAGAAGTGGGACCTCTGACATGATGAAGCAGTAGACGAAGGAAATAACATTCCATCTGCTTTGGGTTCACAGTATACACACGACCAATACATTTGGCCCTGAATACACTTGGATAGCCCTGAACGTTGCTACCTCTCTTGCGTCGACATCACATCTTCTTATTATCCCATGTGTAGGACTGTGGTACGTCAGGATAGATAAGTGTCCTTGCAAAGTCATCATCTTGGCACAGTTTGAAGAATTCGGTAAGCTTCGTCTTCGGGGGCCCACCTCTGGCTATTTGTGCAGCAGTGGCTTCGTCGAAGTATACACGCTGGCCGTTTTCGAGATTAACTGCTAACGGGATTACAGGTGGGAAGTGTTCATGCATGGAAAAACCCAGAATACGATGTGCAGCTTCCATGCTCCCAACAAAGCGAGCCTCTTGGTACTGTTTTATCTCATCACCGTTTCCATTCTGTTGTAGGCTGTAAACGGCCTGGTCTGTGCCTTTGTGTACGTATTTAAGCACATACTTGATACTTTTAATCGACATACAAATCTCAACATTTGTGTGGCAAGACATTTGGCGTAGGAGCCATGGATTGTACGGCACCACCCACCTATTGTCCACCATCATTTCTGTTCGATGTCCATTTGCAACTTTGCTAATGGTGGTGATATGGCCGCCGTCCTCTGGCGACCGTCTTCGATATTGAGAATATCCGTCCCTCCCTTGCCGAGTAGTATCCGTGAAACCTTTTGGAAACTGATTTGTGCAAATTCCGTCTTGCATGCAGGGACTTCTGTGGTTGAATGCCCCACATGTCTGATATCTCAGTCCACTTTGGATTTGTGGTCATTGTAATGAAGAGATCCGGCCGTCCATAAGAACGGACATACGTGATTGAGTCCTGCTGCCTCTCGTGCATGTACCGGGGGCCACCAGTAAAGGATGATGGCAATATCACCCTTTGGCCGACGTTCCTTGGGTCGCAGTCTCCAGTCAAGATGCTGTCCCTGAAGTCCTGATAATTGTCAGCGTGCAGGGCTTTCTGTGCTCTTCTCACATAGTGTAGTCGATCCGTTTCAATTTTACAATAAACATCCACCAGGAATTGCTGGAACAATCGGCGACAGAGTAGCAGGTGATTGCTTTCACGACACATGATGTGGTATGCATAGTATTGCATCTGAGTGATCTTACGGCCTTGGTCTGACAGGAGATAGATACTGTAGCCATCACTACCATACGGGAATAGCAAAGGGTATTGAAGGCTATCGTATGATTGATGAAGTTCTGAAATGTGCTGTAAGGTCCCATCTCTCTGATGAAGAACGATGTCTCTCACAGCATTAGGTTCAGTTGGCATCAAGATACCAACTTCACCTCCAGCAAGGGCATTGTATCTGCGTGTATGCTGGTCGGCAGGACGTTTGTCTTCGTGAATAACCACGCGAAGTTCAGGCGAACCTATGCGGTCCGAACATTCAATTTCAAGTTTCAGATTGCTGACATGGTTATTCACTTCATGGAAGATCTCCGTTAGTTTCTGAATTATGTGGTGGCGTAATATCCCCCGAGTTAAACGCAGCTGAATCTGTGACTCTTGACTGTCTATGAAGTACACCTGGAGACATTTCGGTCGCTCATTAGGTGCATGTATGGATCCAATCCTATGACATACTTGTCCATGGACAGTGAATGTTGGGTTCCAGCCTGGTAGTTGCCTCTGGTTGCAACCAAAACTTGTAATTTGGAATGGATTATTATATGATCTGATGTTATCAAGGAAGTGCCGGGAATCAACATCTTCATATGACATTAAAGACAACAGATACACAGGGGGTGGGGGATGGGCTGGTGGCTGTGTTTTACCTACACCACAACATAGTCCTTTATTTTCTGCATTAAACCTACGCGCAGCGCAGCGAACACATATAATGTTCATGGATCCCAAGGCAATGTCACACCGAAAACCTGGTTCGATGTAACAGTACGCATCGGGAGAAACGCGCAACGGCAATGCTCTCTCGGTCTGTTTCGTTATGTTCCATTACTCCCTTCGCTATTTATAGAATTAGGGGATTTCAAACGCGCAGTGACACGGACGAAGCCAGTACAATCACTCCGTAACGGAGGGAGTAACCGAACAGCACAACGTCCGGCTCTTCCTCGTTCTGCTTACAATACGTTACTCCCTCTGCGATCAGCACGAAGTCTCTGCAACGTAGCGAATCCGGCTCTTCCGATCGGCAAACGCTCCCAGACGAAATCACTTTCGGCCGAAAACACGCCCCAAAAAGTCCGCCAAATCTCGAAATTCGCTCATCGATACGCGGAACGAATAGGATATCGGCACAGTCGACGAGTTCGCCTAGGCATTCGTGACGGTGGCACGTCGCGGATCCTTCCGGAAGCCGAGCCTATATGCCTCAAAAATGGGCTAGTCGCCTCTTATAGTATATTATAGTATAGAGACTCTTATAGTATAAATATATATATATATATATATATATATTTTTTTTAAAGTCTTTACCGTGGGAGTCACCTGTTGTGTTATTTTATTTTATGGAAATAGAAACGAATGTACGTAAAGTTATCAATATTCAAATGTAGTGTCTAGTGAAGCTAGAAAGTGAACACGTACTTATAATGTTTGAGTGTAGCTGACATCGTTGTAGTTTATTGTATATATATAAACTACAACGATGTCAGCTACACTCAAACATTATAAGTACGTGTTCACTTTCTAGCTTCACTAGACACTACATTTGAATATTGATAACTTTACGTACATTCGTTTCTATTTCCATAAAATAACACAACAGGTGACTCCCACGGTAAAGACTTTAAAAAAGTGCTAGTGGCAGTCTCCATGATCCCCTCTGTACACGTAATATTTTTTGACGCACACTGATATACAAAAAAATTATTATTATCGAATGCTTCTACAGTTTGCATAAATAAATCTACTTGTTTTCTGTTCTACTGCAACCACCTGAGCAGCCAACTGGTTGACTGCCTACGTAGATGTGGCGTGGAGGGAATGTAATCTGCCATCAGCACGACCGAGAACTCTCTTGGGCAACAGAACGGTCTACAATTTATAGTGAGAGTTCACATGAAGACGAGGTAGACAGCGCCGAGTGCCATTACGCCGACTCATCAGATAATACCCCACGTCCCGCCGCTTGTCCGTCAGTTCGTGTGGTCGGTCCGCTCTATAATGTTGCGTTCCATCCACCTCGTGTATGCCGTGAATAGACTTCGTAACCCCCTACGTGACCCAGTTGCGTATATTTACATGCGGTAAACCGGTGGAGCTTGTTCCTAGTTCGCCAAGTTGTGTTTCCGCTCTAAACAGAGCATGACCAGGGGGGCCACTGTCGCGTGCGGGGCCTTGGAGTCTAAACACGTTTCAGTAAAATGCATAATAGAAGAATCTCCGAACTCTTGTGTAAAAGTCGAGTAGTAAAATTATTCATCCGTTTTGTTCCTCAGTGAACGCACATTTGCGAGAACACTAGCAGGGAGCGGTAGTCGAAGGCTGCGCCGGAGAAATCTACAGAATGCGCCCCTCGTCTGCCCCGCTGGCGTGTGCTGCGTCGGGTGTTGTGTTGTGAGATGAAGTACGTCGAGCCATGTTGGTAACAGGTAAAAATGTCCCCCAAGACGAAATTCGGTTGAGACTCACTTCTCATGGAATCCGAGATATTCAGTATCGTTTTATTGTCATACAAAAATTGTCCATAACGCGAACACAACCGGCGAAAACATGCAGCAATCACATAACGCCACAACGTGTCGCCATATACTGTAACCAAAGACATCGTCTTTCTAGTCACATGGTACCAAAAAACACACCACAAAACATACAACACGTAGTGACACATTAGAACACCCGTCCAAAAACGACTTCCTCGTTCGAAACTACACCCATGTTCCTGCTCGTCTCCACTTCTACTACGACACAGCTTGTGCTGAGTTCATACACAAGCTGCAGAGAGATAAAACAACAACACAGAGGACTACACTTAATGAGAACCAAAGTAGCTTACCATGTTGACTTTGTGGAATCTTATCGTGTACAGGTGTCGCAATAATGTGTTACTTCAGTCGTCGTACGTCTCCACTGCTAGTCGTGTGAAACTAGGTCGTGTTCTCACTGGATCAGATAAGAGACGAATTATCAATAGTGGCAATTGTGTGCGCTGAGCTAGGGTTAGCTATATCGATGACTCATCACACAAAAAAATTACTGGATGGTGGTTCGATTCCAAAAACGACCCCCTCCCTCGAAATTACACTTATGTTCTGCTCGTCTCTAATTCCCCGCCATAGATTATGCTGATTTCATATGCAAGGTGCATTGGACTGCAGAGAGATCAAACAACAACATAGAGGGGTACACTTAATGAGAGCAAACGTAGCTTACCTTGGTGACTTTGTGGAATCTAGTTGTATACAATACAATAATGTGTTACTTCAGTCGTTGTACGTCTGCATTGCTATTCGTGCAAAACTAGGTCGTGTTCGCACTTGATCAGATTAGTAATAATCGTGAAACGATATACTGACACATGGCCCGGGGGAGCGGTGGAACGCCGGACTGTCAAAGGAGGGGATAGTCCTGCCGCCGAACAGTGATTTTTGGTTGAACCTACCCAATGGTTTTGATGTTTTTTTAGAATTAGAAGGTCTACTGAACCAGGAACCCAACGGCAAATTCCCGAAAAGTGTTTAATTCTGGGAGCTTAAATGCCACCCCCTACACACACGCATATGTTATATATGTCATGCATTAATGTTATATATTTCACAGCCCTACATCTCCCCGTCATAATGAGTCCTCTCCCGGAGCTGACAAATGGTCCAGTAAGCGTGAATCGAAGATCTAAAAAGGTAACCGTCAAATTATGAATTTTCGAAATTATGAGCTTTCGCAAACGTCATAACGTTTCTATGGTTGCGTATCTATTTTATTTACTTATACAATGGCCATGTCATATATTTGGGGAAATCGTATTATGTCTCCGTTAAAATTGTTGTATTGCCTTATGTTGTTGTGTGTCAAAGCCATGTATTCAAACATATCGCTACGACCATTCTGGTGTCTTGTTCGACTGAGCGTCCATAGCCAACTTGTTCTTTATTGATATTTTAAAATGTATCGTTGCTAGCTACGACTTCATACATATCAAATATAATTTGAGGTCCGTTACCTCTCCGAAGATTACGGCCAATTTCTACGCGTGCACGGCTAAATTTTTTGCGGATCTTGTGTTTGTTCGATTTAAAACGGATAACTCATGCAAGTCAAAAACACTAGTCGCGAATTGATTTGACCGGCACAACAGTTGTTGAACTCTACCGGACCACCTTATGTCGTGTAGTGCCCTCCTGTCTTTGGCGAGACGTCGCGCAGAGTAGGGAAATGTAATCTGATCGGCAACTCAACGACAAGACTATAATGAGACCACCTGTATGGTTTCACCACGAGCTAGCAAACTATGTCTTACACACAATTAGTTATTTGTTAGTCACAGGGCTAGGGAAAGTACGCCAACATGCTTACATGATCAAAATAATTGTATTTTCCTCACAATTGACATTACCACGACGACCTGATTATCGTGAATTTCGCTCTCTTTCAAGACGCCATGACAGTAAAACGAGGGGCTGCACTGTGTAGTTTTCGCCGGCGCAGCCTCCGACCACTATTCACTGCTATTTTTCTTGCAAACGTGAAACAAAACGGAACAATTGTTTCACTTGTTGACTTTTAAACGAGAGTTCGGAGATTCTTCCATTATGTATTTTACCGAAACGTGGTTAGACTGCATGACCCCGGACGCGGCAGTGGCCCGCTGGTCATGCTCTGTTTAGGGCGTACCGATCGAGCAAACTGACGGACAAGCAGCGGGGGTGGGGGTGGGGTGTGTGTTCTAGTGAATCTGCGTAGTGGTAGTCAGATTGTTTTGTATATTTGTTATCGTGATTTGGAAACTCACGCTATCAATTGCAACAGATCACCGAAATAATAACTCTCAGGGCATAAAACATGCCCCGAGAATATTTGTTTGGTCGTGCTGTTGGGTGTTTGCATACCTCCAGTGCTATCAATGCAGTCAACCAGTTGGCTCCTTAGTTCGTAGCACTAGAAGTAATCCGAAGTAGATTTTTTAATGTTGTCCAAACTGTACAATCATTCAAGAATAAGATCTCTCGATATAATTGTATCTAATAAAGCACTACAGTGTACTGATATGATCATTGAGACTCCCGCCAAAACTTTTTGAAAGTCGCTACCGCAGAAAATACCCGCAGTAAACTTTAGTTTCTGAATAAACAGAACGATTTATATGTACATTATAAACGTTATGACGTAGTTAAATCCACGGTTAATAAAACAACATGGAGAGTGTTTTATTATACACTTGTGACGTATATGCATAGTTTCTAGTGAAGCGAGAAGGTGAACAGTATTTTTATTGTTTGAGTGTAGCTGACATTATCGTAGTTTACTAGCAAAAAAAGCTCGTCACTTGACGGGATGCTGTGGAAGATGACAGTCGTGAGAGCAATATTTACCAAATATTATAAAACATATATAGCATCGTTACATCACACAAACTAACTCGCTCGCAGATTCGCGTTGTTTATTCAAAATTACGAAGGCCGGAGAGAATGTGAAATTCACGTTAATCGATAGACACTAGTTGTGACAGCGTAAAATTGTCAAATATTATTCGTATTGCTATGCTATTGGCATGAGGGTAGAACCAATCATTATTCTGTCAGAGTCTTCTTCATATTTCCAATTCTATGATGAAGGGACCGTTTTCCCGAAGTATTTGCTTCGCGCGCGTAGTTCCTGCGATTGTTATGCCCCGCTCAGATTATTGCTTCTACAATTGAGTTGGCCAACTCAACGTTTAACGTTGTATTTTCGCGGATTCTTGACGCGCTCACACTGTAGACTAACCAGTCGGCGACTAGCCAGCATGACGTCACGATCCAGGCGTCAACTGCGTACACCGCAGGTGCAAACTAGTGTCGTTCTTATCACTACAATTTGTTAAATAATTAAAGGTAGCATCAACATGTCTACGTACGGAAACTTATAAATGGCAATCATGTTTGTACCATATCGGGTTTCGGTAATATCAGAATAAGTTATTTTTACATATTGTGCGGAAAGTCTTCATCGGTCTGATATGTTCTTCGTCTTGCTGTCGTACATGTTTTCAACTACAACGACATAATGAACTTTTTTATGTATGAAGTTAATTTTTGTTCAAAACAATAATGGCCGCCTATGATTCTTCACGTATGACAGCATATAAAGCAACATTTTAATTTTTTAGTTGCGACATCATGATAATTAATTGAATTTAAATGACAAAGGATACTCTTACGGTCATCTCATAGCATATATGTTATAGGCGAACATACAACAAAATCAACACTTGCCGACGGAATTTGAGTTCTTCCTTTTGTTATCCAAATGGGGAGACTGATATTAAGGAAAATTGCGTGTGTTCATATTTCATGACATTTACCTAGTTTCAGGGTAATTGCAGGCGGGCAAACAGGCAGAAATTAGAAGTATATGATACCATAACATTGCGGTATACTGGGAAGGGTGTGTGTGTTAGGTCTCTTTTGTAGGTCTATGTCTTGTTACGGAAGATGCTTGCGTTTTTTTAACAATTAGTATCTCGACATTATTTATGTCGTAATTAGAAGAATGTGCTTCATTGTTAGCAATATTTAATGTGTAAATTTGATTAATGAAAAAACATCGCGAACAAAATGTTCTTCGTTAATTAATTGTATAAGGAGTAAGAATGGCACGTGTGTGCACTTGCGTAATTCTTTGTACGATGAAGGTGTATCGCTTCATGATGTTATAAATAGTAGGTGATCGCTTCCCGAGTTATGTTGTTTTGAGTATTTGCATAGGTGTATATGTTTGTGTATTGTGTTAGATGATGACCCGCATGTTAAGCATAATATTAGATTCGGTTCAATCCGGATAGCATCGTCATCATTCGGAGTGAGTCTAAACATACAAACGCGAAGAAGGTACTGCCCAAGGTACAAGCAGCATGTAAACTGTGCCACACGCAAGCTCAAGATCCTGGGTCACTGCTACACACTCTTTAAGAATGCTTAACCATGCCCCCACCAGGGCTCCACTTGGAGAGTCTGATCACGTAACGGTCGTCCTCATCCCCACGTACCGAGTGAAACTGAAAGCTCAGAAGCCAACAAAGAAGACGGTCAAGAAGCGGACGGACGAATTGATTAAAGCTCTTCGGGGATGTCTGGAGTGCACATATTGGGACATGTTTAAAGAGGCATGTCCTGACCTAGACGATTACACTGACACCGTGACATCTTACATCAGCTGGTGTGAGGAGGTGTGCACGGAGAAGAAGATAACAACGATGAACACTGGTTCTCCAGAAACATCAAACAGAAACTGACGGAGGAGAACGCGGCGTTCATCAGCGGCAGCAGGGAATAATCAGGAAGCTAACTGCAATGTGCAGACAGCGGCCAAGAAGGCCACGTTTTGTGTAAGCGCAAACTTAGGACAAGTTCGCTTCCAACAACACTATATTTGTCTGACAAGGCCTGCAACAAATTACGCAGTACAAGCAGAGCGCAGCAGCTATCAACAACATTGATCCCTCCTTTCCCGATCAGCTGAATGATATTTCCCGCAGATTTGACATGGTGAATACTTCGCCAGAGCAGCGCCCACTTCCAGCAAGCACCTCACTGTTTACTGCTCAGGAAGCTGAAACGAGGAGACTGTTCGAGAGACAGACCACGGGGAAGGCGTCGGTTCCAGGCAACATCTCCACATCTACCCTGAAGGACTACGCTGAACAACGTTCTGCGGTCATCACAGACATGAGTAGATAGTGAGGGCTGTACGGTCTCAAAACCCTACTTATAAAAACGTTTTAATGACCACTAAACGATCGAGCACACTGCTGACGTAAGCAATAATGCGAGACTAGTCCTATGTATAAAAAAAGATCAAAGGCTTTTTGTTTGACACTAATGAGTTTCGGAAACCTACTTATAAAAAACGTGATTGATGAGCGATGTAATTTGATACTAATTGGATGATTGACAGTACCACTAGAGATGCCACCTAGCGGTGAGTGCAGAGAGTATTTTAGTCCTAGCGATCAACGCCGTACCTAGAGCGTGCTGACGTAAGCAATAATGCGTTTAATAACCACGCTAAAGTATATAAGTTTAGTTTCGTACTTTATTTAATAACCACGCTAAAGTATATAAGTTTAGTTTCGTACTTTATAACCAAGCTAAAGTATATAAGTTAAGTTTCGTACTTTCGTTTTTGATGGACCACCTATAACTGGGGTAGGAGTTGTGCTGACGTAAGCAATACGCTAACCACGCTAAAACCATTGTATATTAAAACCATTGTATAAACGTTGAGATGTCCCCGTATGTGATGTTGACAGCAAGAGCGACGACCGCTGCTGCTGCAGCGATAAGGCACTGCCACCGGCTGCTGCTCTAGTGGTCTTTGACCCTTGGATGACAGCATAGCTGGCTAACGGTAAACAACGTTGTTCTGGTGGACGGATTAAAACGAAACCAATGCGTTTAAATACATCTAGTCGTGGGATTACAATGACAATCAAATGCATAAATACACTAACATTCAGTAGGGTGTTTATGCATTGAAAATAGACGCGTGAAAACGTGAGTAGTGACTGAATATTTATTGTGGATAGGTGGCGGGCGGTGAATATTGATAGGCGGCGCCAACGAGGTGCTCCGGTGGGGAACCGAAGCCTTCCCGGGGATATTGGTCGGAAGGTATTGTTCTCCATAGTCCGTTTGGTTGTATGATTATGTCGTCATCGTCGGAGCTGTCAGTCGACGTGACATCGGGCGTGGGAGGTGGTGAAGGTACGCGGACGGACGGCGCGACCACGCAGGTCGGCTGGGTCGACTGCACCGTCACGTCGGGCAGTTCGACCGGCCTACGAGGCGACGATTCGTCGCTGCTTGTAGGCAGTTGGATCGGTCTATGAAATAATAAACAATGAAATAAAATAAAATGTTTAAACGATGAATGAGACAATAGTAAAATGAACGATATGCACGCGCTTATAAATAAAATGCATGTATGTTTAAACGGTAAATACATGCAATTTAATGCGTACTAGTAAAAACGTGCATTTAAATAAAATGCATGCATGTTTAAACGGTATGTTACAACAACTGTAGTGCATTTAAATAAAATGCATGCATGCATGTTTAAACGGTAAAATACATGCAATTTAATGCGTACTACTGTATTAAAAACGTGCATTTAAATACAACAATAAAAACGTGCATTTAAATAAAATGCATGCATGTTTAAAATCACTAGTAAAAAACGTGCATTTAAATAAAATGCATGCATGTATGCACGCACTTATAAATAAAATGCATGCATGTTTAAACGGTAAAATACATGCAATTTAATGCGTACTAGTAAAAACGTGCATTTAAATAAAATGCATGCATGTTACAACAATAAAAACATGCATTTAAATAAAATGCATGCATGTTTAAAATAAAATACATGCTATTGCGTATAGTAAGCACTGTTTAAATAAAATGCATGTTACAACAGTAAAAACGTGCATTTAAATAAAATGAATGCATGTTATTGCGTATAGTAAGCACTGTTTAAATAAAATGTACGCTGTCTTACCGTGGTGTTGTTGTGGACGTGGCCATGTTAGATGGTGGAGCGATGTATGTGGAGACGTCGTGCGCTCGTGTTTGTAAAAGTGTGTATGAAATGTGCGCGTCGTCAAACGGCGGCGGCGCATGACACTACGGCTTATTTTGATTGACATGTGAACGGAGAACAAAGGATTTTTACAAACGATAAACGAAACGTTAAAAGCACGAAATGAAACGTTGTATACGATCACTGGGGGGTCAGGAAACACGAGATGCATATATATTAGAGAAATTCGCTGTAAAAGTCACATTTGACAATGAATGCACTGACGTGAACGCTAACTTTTTTCCTAAAACAAATTCCTCGGTAGACTAGGCGGAATGCGTTAAGCGCACATGTGTGACATCTGTTGCGCGTGACTTAACGAGTTGGAATGTGAACGGAGAACAATGGATTTTTACAAACGATAAATGAAACGTTAAAAGCGCGAAATAAAACGTTGTATAAGATCGCTGGGGGGTCAGGAAACGGGAGATGCATAGATATTAGAGAAATTCGATGTAAAAGTCACATTTGACAATGAATGCACTGACGTGAACGGAAACTTTTTTCTGAAAACAAAATGCCTGGGATGGATGAAGTATGCACGTCGATAATTGAATAAGATAAGGGTATGAGTGTGAAGTGCGCATGCGCATTATGTTGTATACAATGACATTTCAAAAACAATAAACGAAACGTTAAAAGCACGAAACTAAACGTTGTATAGATTCTCTGTGGAGTCAGGAAACGTGAGGTGCATCGATATTAGAGAAAATCGATGTAAGGAGAGATTTAACGGCGAATGTACTGACGTGACCGGATACTTTTTTCCGAAAACAAAATGTCTGAAATGTACGAGGCACGCACGCTGATAATTGAGTAAGATGACGTATTAGCGTGAAGTGCGCATGCGTGTTATTTGGAAAAGGTATAAAACGGTTGAGGAAAAGCTATATTGTATGACGCTGAAGTTCTAACGTGTATTCTTTCTACAACAGCAGAGCAGCAAGCAGCAGACGTTCTTCCGCGATCATGGCGGATGAAAGTCAACAACAACAACAACCGAAAAAGCCGAAGACGCCGCGGAAGCAGTCGATGAAGGCGGCGGCAGCGGCCAGCAGTCAACCTTCGGCACTGATTGCAGCCTTGTCAACGGGGGTGTCACCACCCGTTAAGCGGCCCGCTGCGCTCATCGCGGCCCCGTTGACGGTCGGCCGAAAACGGAGCGCCGAAGAGGCGCACTTGGAGCAGCCCGACGAAACGGCCGAGCAGCCCCCGGTCCTGTCGCGGAGCGGTTCTATGGAGCGTGAATCGTCGGCGTCGACACGCGCCACAGCGGTGAGTCTGAGACATCTGACGTGCGCTGTCAACGGTGTGTATAAACTCCTGTTGCCCGTTACGATCGAGGCCGTCTCGTACAAAGGCGAGCCCGGCACCACCTATTTGGGATGTTCCCGTTGTCGCCGAAAATTGCAGACAAGCAAAGACGGGACCCTGATATGTCGAACGCACGGTGAAGTGTTTGTACCGAAATATTTCTTCGCGTTGCGTGTGATGGTGAAGGACGGCGAGGAGGAAGAAGACGAGCTTTGGCTAACGTTGTTCGATAGCCAAATGTCTAATCTCGTCGAGTACACGGCCGAGTACTTGACGGAATTGAACGAGGAGGATCTCCACGATACCGTGCTCGAGTTAGCCGGTACTAAAGTGGAGATTAGTGTGCGGAAGACGAGTTGGAACGGTGACCCCTCGTATACAGTCCGCACACTAAAAAGATACGTCGACGATGACTAATGTT
Source organism: Paraescarpia echinospica (assembly GCA_020002185.1). Classification (NCBI taxonomy): domain Eukaryota; kingdom Metazoa; phylum Annelida; class Polychaeta; order Sabellida; family Siboglinidae; genus Paraescarpia; species Paraescarpia echinospica. The sequence continues at coordinate 34,523,812 of CM034537.1, read as the reverse complement.
GTCTTGTGTTTTTTGTAGGAGGAGGAAAATTGGCCGCTACTGATAGATTTATTGACGCACGCCAACGAACAACAACGAATGAGAGATCGTCGTGGTTTGGCACTAAGTGCGGAGAGCTTTGAACTATTAGCCGAGGCGGCCGAGCAGTATATAAGAGCGTTTTGGTTGGCCTACGAAGCGAGCCTATTGTGTAGTAGTTTGATGTACTAACAGTTGTGCTTTTATATGCTTTAGGAAGTGCGCTGCGTACTGGTAAAAATGCTTGCAAACAACGAAAGGATTTGCGCTCAGTACAACGAGGTTGCCTCGTTCGTAAGAACGTTGTTGGAACGGGGTGTGCAGGGGTCGACGATAAAGAAGGATGAGGACAAGAAGGAGGACTAATCATAATAATGTGTTTGTAGGACGCTCTGATGCAACACACCAGACGTGAGTGTATGAGCGACTTCCTACACGCGTTGCTGACGGTGATTCGTAAAGAGTAGAACTGCTTTGTGCTGTAGGGTAGTGGCGGAGGAGTACGTGACGCTCACGTATTGGAGGCGATCATCGAGGAGGCGCTGGGCTGCTCGAACCGAACGCGCCCCCCTCCACCGACGTATAACGACAGCCTGGGGACGATGGGACCGACGTGCTCGCCGTACTGGAGCGTATCGGAGGAGCTGGGGACGTGTCAACGGCAACTGGTCGTGCCGAGCCGGAGTCAGTTGGTCGGGCGTTACGAACGACTGGCGATGGATCTCGTCGCCGAGAGTCTCGGCGAAATGATTCTGGAGAAGGCGCGGGATCACTGCGGGGTATGTGAGCCGAATGAAGGCTGTCCCTACGTTCACATGCCCGGCTATCGCGCGGGACGGCCGAATCGGGTATATATGCAACGTTTCGATAATGCGGGGTGTATTGTGACGCGCTATTTCAACAGCGTCATGGAAACGTTCCTGCGTCGATCGCTCATCCCCTGTTTCACGAGACTAGTGCATATTCTACACGAGACTACGGTGTCGACTTCTTCCGGTGAACAGCAGCCGCAAACGGGCCGTGCAGGAGAATTGAATTTGGTGCAGTTTGTGTCGAACTGGTTGTTGGGAACAAATTTGCGCGATTATATGAATCGCGTGCAACTCGAGTCGGCCGTGCACACGTACGTGCAACGCCGGAGCGGACTGGAATGAACGAACACTAGTAGAATAGAGAACATTTTATTATTTGCTTGCTATTGAAACAAAGGCTTCACGATTGAATGTTGTAAGAGTACCGAATAAAACGTTGAAAATGTACTTTCCGTTTCCGAGTTACATAGTTAGAAAAATTACCGGTAGTCGTACCACCATCCCGCTAGTTACCGCACTCCTCAGTTAGAAAAACCACCACATTCCACCGCTAGTTAGAAAAATTTCCGCTACAGTTAGAAAAATTACCGCTAGTCCTAGTTAGAAAAACCGTCACCACATTCCACCGCTAGTTAGAAAAATTACCGCTCTTCCCGCTAGGGTGTACTTACCACCACCTAGTTAGAAAAACCGTCACCACATTCCACCGCTAGTTAGAAAAATTACCGCTCTTCCCGCTAGGGTGTACTTACACCACCACCACCACCACCGTCACCATCGCCGTTATAAATAGCGACGTTCGAAAAAATAACATTAGAGAGAATGCCACCACCATCACCTACTAGATGGCAATGTCCGAAAAGCGGGCGCTATTTCGCGACGCAGTCGACGTTAGAACGACACGTAAAGAGTTCGAAAAGTTGCGGCGACGAAGCGCTATGCGTAAAACGTCGAGAGTGTCCAAAATGTGGCACGCTATTCACCGCGCGTTACGCTATGCTACGACATCTGAGGCTGCTGTGTTCACCGCCACCTCCTAGTAGTAATGAATCAGTGGTGGAGGAGGCGGAAGCCGCTAGGGCGCCGTCGCCCGACGATCTACAGCGTGTCGTGGACGAGCACCGGCGTAGCATAGAGACGTCGGTGGCGCGCGTTGCCATACAGTCGCGTTACAACTATCGTATGACCGCCTGTACGAGTACGCGCGTGCTCGAACCGAGTCTGAGGGAAATGTTTCGCGCGCAAAAGAACGCGTTTAAAATTAACGTAAGCTATGGTTTTGTATTACGCCACAAGGTGTCCCGACTAGGGATGGATCGTCGAGCTCGTAACTAACGCCACCTACTTCGTGAACGTCATCATCAATCATCCTATCGGCTGCGTTGGCGTGACGACGCTTCCCGCCTACGTGCGCCTCAACAGGTCCATCGTGTCGTTGACGAACGATCATCGAGGCACGCCCTACGACGACCATCTGTATCTCTTCCGATGCATCGGACTCCACCTGCAAGGTCACCGACGATAAACGTCTGTACGCGCGATATTGTCGCGCCGCGCGCACGTCGACCTCGAACGGCGGCGGCGTGCGCCTAAACGAACTGGATCGCGTGGAGACGGTTTTCGCCATCAACGTCGTCGTCTATCGTCGACTGACGAACGACGTCGCCGAACTAGTCCGTCGATCGCGCGAAGAGCACCCCACGACGCTGAACGTCAACCTGTACGAGTCGCACTTCTCGTACATAAGCGATCAGCGCGCGTACACGCAAACGTACAAGTGCGGGAAATGCGGCAGCGTCCTCTGGCGGAGCGCGCACCATTTACGACGTCACGAAGCGACGTGCGAAGGCGGCGTTCGTCACGTGTTCCCCGGCGGCGTCTACCGACCGACGGCGTCCGTATTCGAGCGGCTCGACGACGAAGGCATCGACGTCGGCGACGACGACCTGCTCTACGTACCGCGCGACGTTCGATATCGAGTGCTATTTCGCCGATAACAATCTGCCGACGGATAGCGACAAATGCCGCTGGATCGCGCGACACGAACTGCTCAGCGTGAGCGTCGCGTCGAACGGGCCCGGTCACGAAGCGGCGCGCTGTTACGTCACGACCGGCGATTCGTCGGAACTCGCGCGTCGCCTCATCGACGACCTGGAAGCGGTGAGCGCGGCGGCGTGCGCGATTCTACGTTGTCGATCATCATCAGGAAGAGACGTTTCGGAATCGCGCCCATGTAGAGGTTCTCGTGCGTGTGCGATAGCGTACGCGCCGTTATCGAGAACGATTTGCAGTCGACGCGACGCATCGGAAACTTAGCCGTTCCCAACCCCCACGCTTTGATATGTCCCATCTGGACGGCCGGATTCAACTTCACTTTTCGCACGTGCAGTCGAATCGCCTGCAGCACGACGCGCCAACCCGGTACGGCTTGCGCGCCCATGATCGCGAAGGCGTCCTTCGAGCGCACTATGCGCACTTTCGTGTCGACGCCGTTCGGTAGGTGTCTGTTTAGCATAAACGCGTCGATGTGCAGACGTCCCATCTTCTCCACCTCGTTGCTATCGGCCGTCGCGAGGCGTCGCGCCTCGAACCTGACGTTGCCGTTGCCGAGCGTGTCCATCCGTGCGGCGGTGTCTTTGTACCACAACGAACCCGTGAGATGCGAACGTTTCGCGTCGCTACCGTAACTTAGCAACGTCTCGAGGTAGGCCCGGTACGCGTACGTATTGGTCGACGGCGTCACGAGGGTGTTGTTCAGCGACACGTCGATTTGACTGATCATCGAATGTAGGAAATTGTTGACCGGCGCCACCGCGGCGGCCGCCGCCAGATCGGTACCGTCCCCCCGCGTCATTTTAAGCGCACGTACAGTTGAACGCTCCCCAGTTCCGTATAGTCTTCGCCCGAACCCGGCACGAGGAACTCGATAGGGCCGCCGGCGTCGAGAGTCGTCAGCGGCTGGTAGACGGTCCAATGACTACTCTCGATGTTCGTCTGCGTCACCGGTCCGCTGAACAGCTCCAGTTCGGCCTTCACGCCCTCGCACGTCGAGCCGTTCACGAACGCCATCGTCGTCGTTGTCGTCCGTTCGACGTCTTCCGCCTACTGACGACCGTCGCCGCTAGGCGCGCCCTCTTTATGCCGCTGCCGCGGCGTCGCTGCTGCTGCGTTTTTTTCTTCCCTAGGCGCTGTACGCGTACGTATTGGTCGACGGCGACGCGTCGAGTTGACTGAATATCGTATGCAGGAAATTGTTGACCGGCGCCACCGCGGCGGCGGCCGTCAGATCGGTATCGTCTTCTCCTCCCCGCGGCGTCACCACTATGAAGCGCACGTACACTCGAAGGTGGTGGTCCGTATAGCTCGAACCCGGCTGGTAGACGGTCCACTGACCGTTCTCGAGTGCGCGCTCCATCGTCGTCGTTACTCGTCGAATATGTCCGTTCGACGCGCTCTTTTCCGCCTACTGACGGCCGTCGCCGCTAAGCGCGCTCTCTTTACGCCGACGCCGCCGCGGGGACGGCGCTGCTGCTGCGTTTGTTTGTTTCTCTTCTTCTTTGGCGGCGCTGCCTGCGGATTCAATAGGCCGTCGAGAAGATCGGTGCCGGCCTCCTTCGCGCGTCTTTTTAGCGACTGTTTCAGATTGCCTCCGGCGACGACGTCGCGCGCCACGTGCATGCCGACGCCATCGCGCCTCTCTTGATAAGCGGCATGGCGCTTCGAAACAGACTCCCGAAGAGATTACCTAGACCGTGACCTCGTTGACCCCGAGCACCGACGAAGACCGGCAGCTGTCCGCCGACCTGACGAACGTAGTAGTCCACGTACGGGTTCTTCGACGACGGCATGTTAAAACAATTTCGATTTACAACGTCTGAAGTGAAGCGTCGTCACCACCTTCCCCTGCTCGAATGGTATCGGTTGGCCGTGATCGTCTCTTATATCGACTTCGACCTCGTCGAATTGATTCCGCAGCAGCTTAACGTATTGCACGCGAACGAACGATTCCGAAACGACGTCACCGTTCTCACCGCGGACGGCGATGTTTCGAAGGAGCGGCGCGAACACGTCACCGACGACGCGCGGTTCCACGAGATCCGAGTACACGTACAGACTCTCGATGCCCGCCGACATGGTCACCGTATTGCGACCTTCGTACTCGAACGTGTACGCGGCGGGCGACGTGCTGATGACGGGCCTCGTCGCCGGCGCGGGACCGTACGCGGACGAACTCATGATCGTGTTGATATGGAAACATAGCACGTGCCTCAGACGGCTCGAATGAGGTATGATAAATTCGACACCCGCCGACATACGTAGCGTAAATCGGTTAGAGACGGCCCAGTATTCTAGCACGGCCTTGACCTTCCTGGTGTGTAATTTCTCTAGCGCCTCGTTGATCCAGTTCAACAACGTATAAAAGTTGTTGTAGAAACCGTGAGGAATCGTCGTCTGACGATATATCAGCACGGTCGCGCCGTCTTCGTCTATCTGCGTGTAAACACCCGGTTCGCCCGCCGCGCAAGTCAGATAGAAGTAGGCGTCCTTCTCTCTCACGTTGTACCACGTGTGCGGATACTGTACCCACACCGCGCCGCATTCCCACTCCCCCGACAGGTCGAAACGTCGCGGCAACGTCGTGACGTAGTGCGTCAACGTATTTTCGGGGTGACGTTTCATAGACGCGTTGCTCGGCAGCGTCAGGTAAAAATCAGACGAGACCGCCATCGCGTTGTCGTCGGCGTTCGTTCCTCGATCGCCACTCGAGGTAGTTTCGTCGTCGTCGCGAATCGTCGCGCCACTGCGCGCTGTCGATGCAGCAGGGACCTTTATAGGTAAGAACGAAGATCCGTTGCATAGTCCCGCCTCGTGCAATCGCCAGCAGCCGGTGTGACGCGTCCAACGATTCATAGGTCCACGAGCGACTCGGCTTCGATCCAGCTGTTCAATGAGGCCGGATATCCGCTCCATTCTACGAGTGCCTCCGAAACGCCGCCGCCACGACGCCGACGACGCCGTAGAACCGCCTCCACGCGATATAGTTTGTCTTTCGGAACGACTACGCGTTGTAGTTCCGGTTCGTAGAAGGCGCCCTCTATCGGCGTCTCGGCGTCGTCCTTCAGGCGATAAACGGGCGGTTCGGACGGATGCACCGCTACGACGGTGAACAGCTCCTCGCTCCAGTTAGCCATGTATCCTTTTTTGAAATGACCCCTCGTCTTGCTGATACGTACGCGATCTCCCACGCGTAGTTTCGGTTTTCGTCGTCGATCGACGTCACCGCCACCCCCGTACAGTCGTTGCCATACGGCCTCCTGATTCGTCGCGTCGACACTCGCCGACGTCCTACTGATGCTTCGGTGGTAGGCGTTGTTGTACGATCGCACGAAATCCGGTAACGCCTCTACGTAGCGCAGCGTTTCGTGTTTCGTAAAATAGCGCCACATACGAGTCTTCAAAGTTCGATTAAACCGTTCCACGACGCTCGCTTTGGTCTCCTCGTTATGCGTCACGAAATGATGAACGCCGCGACTCTTTAGCAACGTTTGCAGGGGTCGGTTCAAAAACTCGCTCCCCTTATCGGTCTGCAGCGTGTGCGGCGTCTCGTCGTCGTTCAGCAGGCGCTCGAAGGCCGCGACGAACGACGCGCCGGACTTATTCTTCAACGGAACGCACCACGCCCGCTTCGAAAACACATCGATCACCGTCAATAGGAATGTTATACCGTCGTTGTGCGTTTTCAGTCTAGTCAAGTCGACCAGATCGGCTTGCCACTGCTGGTTTCGACCGCCCACGATGACGCGACGTCGTTTGAAATGACGTCTAACCGGTTTGTGTAGGGTATAGGCGTCCTGCGACGCTAGCCACCTCTCGACGGCCGGACGTCGGAGCTTCGACGCCCGGTGCAACGCGTCGACGCCTCCGTAACTCCCCACCCGTTTCGGATCGAAGTACGCGTTATTCAGCTCGTCGTTGTCGTCGGCGTCGACGTTTCGTTGCTGTCGAGGCTTTCGTTTTGGACGACGACGACTCCACCCGGACACCATGACGACGACGACGACGACGACGATGATGATACGATGATATAGAGTGCGATAAGCGCGATGGTGAAGCCGACGACGACGACGACGACGATGATGATCGCGCGTCGTGACGTCATCACGACAACGTATCCCACGCCGTGACGCCCAACGAAGAGGATCTGCGTTTAGGTTCGCCTCGCATCCGAGTACGACGTCTCCGCTCAGTCGGCGCTGCTGATGAACTAGACGTCGACGGCATCGTCATCCTCTCTTCTAGTAGCTGCTTCCGTCGTCGCTCCACGTACGAACGATAGCCCGGGTTGCCTACGAATTCCATAGGGATATTCATACCCTTCATGTGCAATCCGAACTCCCGCCATCCTACGGGCGCCGTCGTCTTCGATCTCGTTCGCATGAGATCGTTTACTAGATCGACCATATTACTCCCCGCGATCGCTTTTCCGTCGTACACGAATTCACCGCGATCGTTCCATCGAGACAACGGATCGGCTTTCATTTTTTCGATCAGCAGTCTCGTCTTCTCTTTCAACGTTTTCGGCATACTGGCTACGATTTCGCGCTCTATCACCTCCGACGATGGTGGCGCCACCGCCGCCGCTGCTGGCGCCACCGGTACCGCGGGTGTCTCGCCGCTGTTCACCACCGACACGCGTACCGGTTGCGCCGCTCGAGCCGCCTCTATCGTATTGTACCGACTCAGCAGTTAATTGTACGACGCTACCTTTTCTCGTTCCGATAAATCTGAACGTTCTAGAATGTCCTTCATGTCGCTGTCAAGGCTACTCAGCACACGTGATCGAGGCGTGCTCGACGACTGATCGACGCGTGGCAGAAGGCTTTCCACCAATCGTGGATCGACCAACGCCATCTTCTTCGCGTACTGCATCAATTACCGCCGGCGCCGCCGCCGAACACCTGTCTGAGCAGCGGCAAGATAACGGTACTCGCTAACGGCGCTAGCAGGGCCGTCAGAAAACCACCCGCACCCTTTTGCAAGATGACACGCTTCTGCTTACGCGTGACGTGTTTGTCGACGAGTTTACGCAGGTGATCCCGGTATTTCGACAATACGCGTTTCTGTTTCGGCGACAACTTCACGTTCCCTATCAGAATGTTGTACGCGCAATCGCACAGACTACAAATGAGACCGGTGTCCGCGTGGGCGAGTAGGGCTTTTCGCAGAGCGATGTTCCGCCTATGTCTCTCCAACAGCTGCAGGGCGACGATGTGTCTCTTTATTTGATTCGTCGGTCCCGCCACCTTCGGCCGTCTCTTCGCTCCCGTCACGCGCGCCTTCATAGCGACTAATAAACGGACGCGTCGTCGTCCCTCTCTTCTTATAGTCCGCCGACGCCACCGCCACCACCGCCGCCACCCTTCCGTACGTACACGTACTGAAGGCGATCGTCCGGAAATATGCACGTACGCAGACGCATGTCCTCTTCCGTTTCCTGTTTCAGATCCACGAATAGATAGCCGTACGCCAACGACGTCGCGTCTTTGAAAGCCTCTATCATGTAGTTGACCTTTCCCGGGTACATCTGTTTCGCTAGGTGACCTACTTTACCCGCGTCACGTGGGCTCTTGAATAGCACTATGTATTGAGCGTTCAGGCTGATTGTACGGTTTTCTTTCCCTTTCGGAAACATGTTCTGTCGCAATTGTACGACCGACGTATTACAATGATGACTTTTTTAGTAAATAGTACCGTCACCCGGCTATCGTTCTCCTCAATGAGGTCGTCGAGTACTAGAAGCGTTCTCGCTTTACCGTCTAAACGTTTCGGATCCGGCAGACCGTCTACGAACTCTATTTTCGAAGACATAGACGCTTAGCCGCTCTGCCACTGTCCGTAACACCACAGGATTTTCTCCGGCGGCGGATCGATCATAGTGTCGTAACGTATCAAACGCTGGACGAACGTCGTCTTACCGCATCCCGTAGGACCGGCTACTATACACGTAAAAGGATGCTTCAACGACGGTCCGTTCATTTTTCACGACTGAACGACGAACACTTTTTTACTCGTCTTTATACTCATCGCGCAACTCCATCAACAGTTTACCGAGCATGTTCTTCCCCACATCGCCCGCGATTCCGCTACCCCAGAAACCCTCCTTACTCGCTATCCATTCTACCAATTCGGCGTCCCCGGTCGCCAACAGTGCAGCCTTCAAATCGCTCGATCCGTCAAACTTCCTCCTCAACAACATCCTCATACATTTCACCCTAACGTCGGTCCATTTGTTTCTCATTCCCTTTAGTCGAATGTCGTAACTGCGTCGTTTCGCTGCATACGAGCTTCGCCGCGAACTTTTGATTATTTCGGCACATTCCACGTCCTCGTAGAATATCGCTTTCCTATACTGATAGGCGTGCTCGACGGATCGAAAGCCCCGACCGAACGCCGACAGTCGACGCATATACATATTCGACAAGAACGACCGCGATCCACCAAACCTTATAGGCGACGACATCGTACCGACTACCGATCACCCGCTACCGTCACCGCTTATATACCAACACTAAAAAGTTGCGACTAGGGTTCAAACCCGGAACCTTTCGATCCCTAGGCGAACACTCTCCTAAGAGAGCTATACCGTCGCCAACGATTATGCAGGGTTTTACCTCGGTTATATCTCACCGCTAGGTGGCATACACTACAAACTCATTATTGCTTACGTCAGCAGATACGACGTTGAGGACTACGTTAAAAGTACGAAACTAAACGTTGCATGGTTTTAGCGTGGTTATTAAACGCATTATTGCTTACGTCAGCACGCTCTAGGTACGGCGTTGATCGCTAGGACTAAAATACTCTCTGCACTCACCGCTAGGTGGCATCTCTAGTGGTACTGTCAATCATCCAATTAGTATCAAATTACATCGCTCATCAATCACGTTTTTTATAAGTAGGTTTCCGAAACTCATTAGTGTCAAACAACAAGCCTTTGATATTTTTTTTTATACATAGGACTAGAGTCGCATTATTGCTTACGTCAGCAGTGTGCTCGATCGTTTAGTGGTCATTAAAACGTTTTTTATAAGTAGGGTTTTGAGACCGTACAGCCCTCACTATCTACTGACATGTACAGTGTCTTATCATGATGTCATTGGGTTACTAAGAACCACCGATGTAAACAGAGCACACATTCCTATCTATATATCAGGTGTAATCCTTAGGGAATGTGCCGCCGAATTAGCAGGTCCACTAACTGTACTTTTTAATAGTAATTAAATTGTGGAATTGTTTCAACTTGTTTTAAACGAACAAATGTTCCTGTGGAGAAGGGAGATAAACGAAATGTCTCCAACTACAGACCTCTTTCTCTCTCTTACCGTTATTTAGCAAAGTTTTTGAGAAAGTGATATACGACTCATTGTATGAGCATATGCGTAACACAATTTCGGGCAGCCAACACAGATTTGTGAGGCGTAGAAGTACAGTATCTAATCTAGCGTGTTACTTGAACGCCATTTCTAAATAAATTGATAACAAGAAACAGTTTGGTTCTGTTTATTTGGACTTCAAGTAAAGCCTCTGCAACCTATTTCAATGCATGTTAATTCTGATTTTATTCCGTTATTGTTTATATCATGGATTAATGTGGCATACTTGTTAGTTTTGAATATATGGTCTTTCTCGATGTTAGTTTCAAATAGTACAGTCAGTTCAATAATACGAATTTGCTTAGTATGTGGATGGTAGATGACACGGTCTGGGCGATCAGAGGTAACACCTCAGGAGGTATGGTGATTTCCCTGGAAGATAGCTATTAATTTGGGCATCTAGCATGAAACCGCTGACGAAATTTCCGAGATGATTTAGGATACATTGCATTTTGCTGATATTTGTCCCCCCCCAGAGTTTTAAGTATCGGAATTTAGGGAGCGCGTCTATGGATGCATTGATTGCAAAGTTTAGAACACGACGAGAAAGACTATATATGTGACTACGCCATGCGAGGTCTGACTCTTGTAGTTGGGCAAGACATAGTACATCACCTTGATCTATTAGGTTTTTAAGATGAACTTTGCTGATCCATGTGAAATGTCATTGTATGCTGATGATTTCAAAGTGTTTAAAGAAGTGAGTTGGTGCAGAATGATCTGGACAGTATACATGTCTTTGGTGTGAGACATAGCACATTAAACGAAACGTTGACAAATACTGCATAATGTCGTTCACTAACAAAACAGAAATGTATATTTTATGACTATACTATGTTAAGTCAGTCTCTACCCAAGGCCACCGCTGTCAAATACATCGGTGTCCCATTGACCGTTTAATTTTTAAAGATCATATTGATCGTAGTCTATCTAAGGCTTTTAAGATAAGTGGTTTTATTAACGGCGTTTGAACAACATTTACCGATGTACAAGCTTTGTATTCCTTGTATATATATATCTAGTCAGAAGTCAGTTGGAGTATTGCAGTGTTGTCTGGAATCCCTGGCAACGTACGTTTATTGACAAAATCGAACAAGTTAAAAAAAATCATTCAATATCGATGTTGTAAATCAAAATACAGTACTCCTCTGGCAGGTATCATGCACTTTGCCATCATTTTATACTTCTTTCCCTTCAATATCGTAGGCAGGTTGCAGATCTCATCTTTTTACACAAATGTGTGCACTCCCAACTAGACTCGTCCTTTCTTGTAGGAGCTATCCAATTTCACTGCCTTTCACGATCTCTACGAAACTACATTCCATTTAGAGTTTCCAATAGCAGAATATCAACATTAGAAAACACTCTGTTTTGAATAGATGTATGACTACTTTCAACACATCAACTTGTAATATATTTTCAGAAGCTGAAATATTCAATTCAAGTACATTCCTATGTATAACGGATGATTGCCTGGTATATTCGATGTTGATATTGTATGTTTTATGTCCTTATTGTTGTTATTGTTTTTATTGTTATATCATTGTTTAATTATTTACATGTATTGTTTCAGTTATCAGACGTGTTATTGGATCCACTGGACCTGTTGGAATCTGAATAAATACAAATGTTCAACTTCTCTCTCCAGCGGTGCAACGTTCCAGTCTGCTTCAAAACTTCCACTATTATACCCATTCCAAAGATGCCCAATATATCCCGGCTGTACGACTACCGTCCAGGGCACTCGCCTCAATTGCCACGAAAGTGTTTGAGCCAATAGATCTCAGGTACCCTAATTCGGCCACCGACGACCTCCTGAACTCGAACCAGTTTGTGTACCAGGCAAACAGATTAAAATCATTTGGCCGCTTTAGTTCTGTACCACATTCTGAAGCACCAGGAGCGGCAATGACCCTAAGCCAGGATCCTGTTCATTGATTTCATCTTAGCATTCAACCATTTCACGCCCTATACAATGGTCTTGTTGAATGTACGCCCTGCCATCAGTCGCTGGATTTTCAAATTTCATCTTCACAAGTCTCAATCTGTCAAAGGCGACAACTCTCTCTCTGTAAACCTCTCATTCTGAATACTGGTGCCCCACTAGATTGTGTGCTATCCCCGTCTTGTTCACTATCTTCACAAATGGTTATTTCTCCGTAGACCAATCTGACAGTGTTCCGATGACACCAATGAGGAGGGCTGTATTGAGAATGCGGATGAGACGGCATACCGGTGTGAGTTTCAGAGAATGGTTGGCTGATGTGCCGATAACAACCTCGAAGGGAACGTGTCAAATGTAAAAAATGGATTTTCGCAGGAATAACAATAATAATCATACACTTATATTGCGCCTATATCATCAGGAATCTGAGCTCAGACGCGCAACACAGAATAAATAATCCTAAGGTATACTCGTGAACGGGGACGCGCAAGAGTAATCATTGGAGCAAGGGACCGCCGAAGCTTTAGGGTGGGATTGCGATTTCAAACAAATACGCCTTGATTTTTTGCGAAAGATGGATGTAGTGTCAGATGATTTTAAATTGGTAGGACGTTAATTCCAGAATTTGGATGCAGATCCTGAGAAAGCACGTGTGCCAACGTTGAGCTTCTTTTAGGAACAAAAGGTTGTTGTGAAAATATGATCTGAGTTTCCACGGGATATCTGAAAAATGAAGGAGACTAAGATGGTTGTTATGTAGAAATGGCACGGTAAGTAATGATGGCTAAATTTATTGGATTCGATTTATAACCGGAAGCCAGAGCAACTGCTGAAGTATGGGTAGTGATGGTAAGGAACAAGGGACCAAAATTACCACTCGTGCTAAACAACTCTCTACACGTTGGAGCTAACTAAGTTCTTTTAGCAATATTTCTTAGGAGTGAGTTGCAGTACTCAGGTCGACTACTAGCTAAAACTACTAATATTGTTTTAGCAGTCGATCAAGATAAATGACGCCGAATTCGACGGAAATCACGTATATGTTAGAAACAGGATTTGCATAGGTAAACATATCTTATTGAACGCTGAAATCACTGTCAAAGTCAACATCTAGAACTCGAATGGTGAATGGTGAATGGTGAATTGTGGTATTCCGCCCTGTTTTGTCAATGACGTGGAAGACGAAGAAGTTGTACATTTATAACGCGGCGCTAACGATTTATTCCCGTCGTCTGATTGGTTCCAGCGATTATAATGATTATTATAATCCTAATATATATATATATATATATATAATCCTAACCCCCCATAGCTTACGCTAGCCATAAATAATTACAATAATAATAATGTTAACCTATATGAATAATGACATTTCACATTAACGAGTTATTGTCATTGTCTGATTGGTACCAGCGATTACCCTAAGTCGAATCATAACTGGGTCTAACCATAGGTAATGGTAATAGTAACCTTAACCCTAATGAATAATGACATTTCACATAAAATAGTTTTATTCCCGTCATCTGATTGTTTTTAGCGACTATGTGATATTCAACTGTAACCCACCAATATTGACTCCAACCAGTACTAATTATAATAATAACCTGAATCATAATGAATAGCAATTTATTCCAGTCGTCTGCTCATCATAATAACTATTTCCGTCGTCTGACTAGTTTCAACGATTATGCTATAACTAACCTTAACCCCAACCACAACTAAATCAAACCATGACTAATTATAATTATGGCATTAAACATAATTAATAATTTATGTCATTTCACACTAACTATTTATTTATATTGTCTAACTGGCTCCAACGATTACGAACTCAAACCTAGAGTATAGGATGATTCCGAATGGTGACTAATGTAATTGGCTGGTAAGATATACTGACGGTAGTGTTTTGGAATTGGGTAGTGTTTTGAGCGTACGTAGCGGGTAGTGTTTTGAACTTAACAGTAGTGTTTTGAGGGTACACTTAAAACACTACGGTAGTGTTTTGAAAGTACGCTCCGAACACTACCGTGGTGTTTTCAGCTGGCACCAGAAAACCCTTCTCCCTTAGCAAATTAAATGAACACGTTTACATAGGAGTAAGAACCGCTTTGGCTGTACCGGCAACGGCCGGACTACTTTTTTTTAGACCACAAATTTGGCCGTGGCTACTTGCCGTGATGCCCTGGCAACTGGCCGTAATACATTAGAAAAGCAAAAAATGGTTCACGGCTAAATTGGCCGAGCTTTGTATTTATATATGTACTGTCTTCATTTGCAATGACTGAAACTAATCATTAGCACGCATTCGTATGCCGACGATTCGTACAGCTATTATTTTATGAATTCGGTAATACGTTGTAACAAATAAATTCAACAGCCACCTGGGGTAACGGCGTCCGCCGGCAGTAGTTCTACAAATCGACGGGTCGGCGCTGTCAACTTGATCATGCATTAATTGAACTTGCTGCAAACAAAATGGGGTCTCCAGCGCAAGAAAGGTCTGATTGTCACAAGGAAGCAGATGAACGCCTGCTGGCTTTAATTATGACTACATGTGATGTCGGTGAACATTTGACAGACGAACCCGAAGACGAAAAGGCTTCTAACAGAAACAGTTGATAAAGGTTTCATTAAACCTACGATTTTTGGTAATTTCATCAAATTGTGTAGGCTACGCGGTTAAGATGCCCCCCCCCCCTTTGATGACATGCAAACATGTTGCAGAACTTGACAAATTGCTAGCTACTTGCATAACTCAGATTTTGTCAGTATTGTAGCTGACATCAATGACGAACAAAGATACAGTTTGATTTGTTTTGGACTAACGTTATGAGCAAACCGGAATATATATATATATATATAGATGGATAGAGAGAGAAAGAGAGAGAGAAAGAGAGAGAGAGAGAGAGAGAGAGAGAGAGTGAGAGAGAGAGAAGAACCTTTACTAACAACACGCAGAGCACTTCCAGCTAAACTTGGCAGTGGCACAGCAGCGCCAGAATTCTTAAAAACCACCAAATCTGAACCTTTTTGTATCGCTTATTAAAGATAGGTTCAATCAACGCGATTGCAAAATATACATGAACCGTGAGCAGCTTCTGTTAAAATCAGCTGTTGGAGACGCGTACAGAGATGAATTCCAGACTGTTACTAGTTTCTCTGGCTCCGACTTTTGATCCTCGAGAACGAGAGACACATTTTAGCACTTTCACACTTTTCATTCCGCATGTGGATAATATGAGACTTTCTAGTGTGCTACGTATTTGCGATCGCTATTTTCACACCAACAGCATTTGTCGTCGCGGGTTATAAATTTAGCCAAATTAATTATGGTCAAGTCAGTTACAAACACTACCAGCATGCAGTCATTTAGACGCGCTAAAACATACCTGAGAACAACCACGACTGAAGCATGACTGAACCAGTTGAAGACGTTGTATGTTCTTAAGGATAAAACAAACACCTTGTTTATCGTAGCAGTTGCCAATGATTTTGTGTGGGAATCCAGACATCGTTTGGGTACATTTGTGAAATTTGAATTTGTTGCTTCCTATCATTCAAATGTCAAATTCACGGTGAAGGAGAAATTAACCCAAACGGAGATTTAATTTCCTGAAAGATGATACAGTGATCTCAATTACGGGAAGACCAAATCAGCAAAACTAAATTCCTATTCTTTAAAAGTAATTTGGTACTCCCTACAGTGAGGTCCAACTATTACTTGCAATCGGGAGTGATTAATGTACATAATATATATATATATATATATATAAATTTATTTATAGTACTGCTATAGCAATACTATAAATAAATGAGACTGGAACTACATATATTTGTGTTATGTTATGTTATGTTATGTTAAAATGGCTATCAAGTTCACCAAAACGCATAATTTTGGCAGTACGTTCTCGAAATCTCTGACGTCAGTGAGCGAGTTACCAACCTCCCCATCACGGCTCGAAACAACGTGCCTCGTAGGACCGGACACGGGCCGGACCACTTTCGATAGCTCTGCTACGCCTATATGCGTTTAATTCCGATTTGATAATCAGGAAAGACATGCAGAATGTGATCATTTGTGCCTACCACTTGTATCTAGTTCTGTTTAATTGAAGAGGCTGATGTTGCGAGATGTTATTCACGTGTCAACGCCAACAAAACGCCGGGACCAGATAGTCTGCGAGGTCTTGTTTTGAAATTAGGTGCCGAGCAGCTGGGCCCGTTTTTCACTCGTCTATTTCACTTGCTGTTAGATAACCATGTTATGCCTCGTTCATGGAAGATTTTCATTTATGTGCATAATATTCCAAGTGGAAAAATTTCGTCCTGTGGCAATTATGTCACCATTGGTGACGTTGGGTTGTTCCTGAACTTTCGAGTTCACCAAGTCGCGTTTACGATATAAACGAGCCCATTGGAACGTAGCATAACTACTGCACCACCGAGTTTCACAGTGGAAACCTATATCGGTTGTTGTTTCTGCACGGTTCCTCATTTCGACAGATCAATACGGTATGTCGTGTAGTCAACGAGTCCTTCTGATGTATTGGATGACGCCACGACAAAACGGGCAGAAATGGTTGTCACTTGTACGTATCATGTCGGCACAGGTGCAACACAGTCTCTTGTGTGTACAGGGGACGAGCACGCAGTCGACTGTCTGGTTCCTGCACACGACGCACTCGTCACCGTCCGACGTGGAGAGCGTGGGTCGTTGACAGGAACACTTCCTGGGCCACGTGCTGCTGAAGTAGAGAGTGGACCGTCGACCTGGGCATCTGCAGTAAGATACAAGTGTTGATTATGTATTGAGTGTGGTGGAGGGAAAGAAAGGGGAACGTTTTGGTCGATTTATAAGAGATAATACAATCTTTATTAATTTGCAAAAACATTCAACATTTTTATGTCAGTGATTTACTGAAAATGTGGTGTCAAAGAGGAAGGTTCTGTAAAAGGGTGACATTTTGCTCTTGACGCGTATGCTTGAATATTATACCGAAGTTTCCGGCGCGTGACACCTTCCTTCGAAGAAGATGGTTCCGTTGAATTTTATAAAGGTGGATTGCAATAAAAATGTTATTTTGCAATATGTCATGCTGTTCCACATGCTATAGAAATACTACTGAGTTGCTACCATGCACTATTTGGAGGTCGATTGTTCAAAACGGAAAAACATTATTTCGAAGCCAACAGACTAACAACCTTAGCCAAACAAAATCTACAAAAACACCCTCACCTGACAGTAGTTTATTTTGATCCATA
>CM034537.1:34390954-34505341 GCA_020002185.1 Paraescarpia echinospica | reverse complement strand
AGGAGAAGATTGACTTCAAGCTAAGTCTGGCCTGTACCTACTACTTGGTTGGGGTGCCTTATGATGGGTGTGTAGAATTAAGAGGATGCGACACAGGAGAAGATTGACTTCAAGCTGAGTCTGGCCTGTACCTACTACTTGGTTGGGGTGCCTTGTGATTGATGTGTAGATTGAAGAGGAAGCGACACAGGAGAAGATTGACTTCAAGCTGAGTCTGCCCCGTACCTCCTACTTGGTTGGGGTGCCTTGTGATGAGTGTATAGAATTAAGAGGAAGCGACACAGGAGAAGATTGACTTCAAGCTGAGTCTGGCCTGTACCTACTACTTGGTTGGGGTGCCTTGTGATGGGTGTGTTTCTTGTCTTCTAGCAGTTGTTAGATGTCTACAGTGGACACTTGTAAGTCCTGAAGGACTAGTTTGTAATGTCCACTACCTGTTCATAATGGTAACCTGGCCATAATGGACATATTGCACAGTCTAAACAATGTCTACTATGGTCAAGTTTTACTGTGTATTGATAGGATTATGCTAGACTCACAGCTAACTGCTCATTAAAATACTTGCAGGAGTTGCTTTTCAGACATGCTATTTGGATTCTATATGGAAAAAATCCCACAATAAAAAAATCTTACTCAAAACCAACAAAACTAAGGAATGTCATGTAGTGTAGCATGTCCATCAAGTTTGAGAAAATATATAAGAGTTATGGATGATTATTTGTAAGATTTGGTAGATATCCAATGGACATTTGCCAAAATAGTAGCAGCCACAGAGAAGGCTCTTTGGTTTCACCCACACGATGGAACAACATACCTCTATCCATTCGCCAGGCTCCATCGACAGACGTATTCAAAAGACAGTTATAAAAATGTACTTATTTCGCAAGGCATTTTAGTACTTTTAATTATGACATTTTATATAAAACACTTGCATTGTTCATAGTTTTGTATGTGTTTATTCTAGAGATACTTTGTAATTAACATATATTAGATCTCTAGTTTTAATTTACCATAGTTTTTTATATAGAAATGTACTAGATTTTATGTTTTGAGTTTTTTTAGTATGTATGAATTGCTTGAATGAATTTGTAAAGCGCCTTTGAGCCGTTTGAAATATGGTGCTCTTATGTTTTTGACAGCGATGCCTTCACCAAGTTACTAGGCAGTGGCGACCTGGAGCACAAGTCATCCATGTAGGCGACAGTCGCTGAGCTGGATCCAGTCCTCGCAAAGATCTGCTTCCTCGCCTACTTTTGCGGTAGGTCATCTCAAGGTCATCCACAGCGAATTGTTGTTCTTGCTGAACCATCCTCACAACCGAGAGGGTATCATCTTGCTAAAATGCTGAAGTTAACCGGAGCCAATAACCTTGTTACCTTCAAAATTATATTGTTTCGGTTTTGGCCATGCAGTTGTGGCTGATATTACATGTAATGGTTAAGAAGTAGTAGTTACTTGAACACACATTACCGCTCAGGAGAATGGTCAAACGGATAATTATTTTGGGATTCCCTTGAGTCTGATATGGGGTGCAGGCATCTGCACTGTTTTCACTGGTGGTACAGTCGCGGCCACCGGAGTAAGTTACTAGGTAAAATTACAACCGATTTCACTAAATATATTGTTGACAGTTACATTCAAACAAGAAATTCAAATAATTGGATAATCACTCCGTGTAGATATCATTGGCACCGGTTTGAACGTTGTGTTCCTTCACTTGCAGTGGTGGAGCAGATCGGTAACACTGCATCTCTATACAGCCGTAGCATCCGGACCCATTATCTGTGATTACTAGTGAAGCTGCAGGTAAGGGGGTTTATTCTGCCCATCTCTCTTCATTGTATTTAGTTGCATTTTCCACTCAGTGCCAATATCTCAATATCTTGTATTTGCTCCTGATAATTATAATTTTACATGAAAATGTTTTTCATAGTTCATTGTCTGTGGTATAGATGTGGTATTCAGAATTGTGTTGGTAGTAGGATTTAATGGGGGAGTAAACATGTCAAGTGCTATAATATAATGCATTTTTGCGTTATTTCAATAGATGTTTACATCACCTACATATTAATTGTAGTTGTGTCTCGTGCACTTATATTTCCAAGTTACCACAAAACTACATTTGATGCTGTTGGTTTAATAACTGACATTGGTCTGTGCAATTTCATAAAAACTAACAGAATTGCAGTGACATGTCTTGACAATGTAGATTGGCACTTTCAAACTGTTTTGTTTCAGCCAAACACCTTGAACTTTGACGGCAAGAGCAGCGACGAATCAATATAGTTGAACATCGTAGATGAGATCCGAGGTATCCTTACTACATAGTGACTACGACTGTGTTCACTGCCGTGCTGCTAAATGTTACCGCTGTCATCAATCAGGTGCTAAATGTGGAGTTGTATTATGTTGCACAGTCCAAAGACGCAACTGCCTTCATCAGGGCTAATAGCATAGGATAAATTACTCTCCATCTGCCTGTAGTTCAAGACAACCTCCAGGCGGCCAAAATTGAGCTTTGGCACTCTTAGGAAACCAAGGGTAGAGTGTTTGCAAGCTCTCTGAACTCGACTCCCTTCCCAATTGTGTCATGTGATCGGTTCGATTGTCCAAAAATCAAATTAACCTTGTGGCACGAGTCGAAATAGGGGTGCTTGCAAACACTACTGAGTTTGTGCGACAGACCTTCCTAATCTTCCGATATAGTAGAAATCTGGTTTATGGTCAATTTGCAAAGAATATGCACCTGCTTTTGTTGTATTTGATTTGAAATTTTAAGTTTAAGCTAATGAGTTATTGGAGAAAATAAACTGATAAAACAAAAAACATGAACATTTTTACTGTGGGCTGGATGTGTAGAAATACCAGATTTCTTATGTAATTCCGGAAATAAAATTTTTGTAAATGGTGCTACCAACAAGAAACTGTAAAATGTTCGAACAAAACTCCCACTTTCAGATGCCCCATATGGGAGAGATCTCTCGCTATTAGTTTGTCAACTTGGAAGGTCTGGGCTGGTGCCATTGTTCCAGTAAGGAAAGACCTGGCATTTCCATGCATCAGTATAACTGCTGTGCCACTTAACGATTAATTTGTAAATCAAACTAATCAATTTTGGCAATGCATGTTGTAGCCTTCGATGAAGGTAGTGTGCCTCAGTTTACATACAGTTATGTGTTATTTATCTATTGAATGTTTGCTAACTCTGATATTTCAGATTTATTAAATGTAGTGTCCCACAATTTGACAATACGCTGTGGGTCGTTGTGGACACTTTGACAGCCACAACTGAGCAATGGTGATATGATGTACAAAGGGAATTAGACTAGTTATTAAATTCATTCTGGTGTTGAATCAGCTGGTAGCAATTCTTAAATGTAGGTCAGCCGAGATGGTAATAAATTGTTCCAAAGCATTTTCTTGGTTACATCATAATGTTATTTTTACCGAAGTAAATGCAGACACCGGTTCAAAGATGACAATTTGTGCAGCCAAGAGATTTTCAATTTTGTCTGGCAACATCTAAACACTTCAAACATTGTATATTCTCATTTATATTATAGTTAAACTTGTTCAGTTGTCTTGTCTTGTATATATATATTGTTATCAATGTTCTGAATAAACGTTAATTCATTCGTTCATTCGTTCATTCATTCGTTCGTTCATTCATTCATTCATTGGCTATGTAGGCAGTATTAGGTTAACTGGTTTGTCGCAATATGCTTTCACAATTTATCTTTCTAAACAGAAGGTACCTTTCCAAAGAGAAGGTACTAATGTATATATTTAGATGATTATCACAATGCTGGATGGTAATTAGAGCAATTCAAAGAATGATTTAGTAGCAACATTGTTTACCCTGTAATGTTTGTCGGTCTAATAAAGTATTTCACTCTTAAGATAACATGAATTGTATATTACCAGGATAGCATCCCACAGAATGTACATTATGATGTATGCGTGTGTACGTACAAATGAACATTACATAATGTGGGGGGTTTAGTTTCGGGTAGGTACTAGGTAATGTTTAGCTTTGATGCATGTCCAAGTGCAGGTTTCAAACAATTAATAACAGGTGTTGTTAAATTCTTGTTGGTGTATTTGTCAGTCTCAATCAGATACCGATCTTAAATAGTCCCTAATCCTGCATTGTGTATATGGAGTTGGCACAGTGGTGCTTGTGATAATGTAGCAAATGCAGGATTGCAAGAAAACGTTGTATATTAAGCATTGTGTGTTGTGAATGGAGGTTGCTATTGATAGCATGACTAGCACCGTACAATCACCATTTGAATTTCAAGGTACACCTTTAAAAACAGCTATCCAGATTTCTTCAGGAAATACTCGGTGTTAGTAGAAGAACTAAACTGACTGTTTAATGAACCAGCTGTGGTTCCACCAAGAGACGTATACTGTTATTTCCTGTGCCGAACGTATCTTGAAATTAGTATGTGAACATTCAGTCCTTTGAATAGCCTTAGGCTAATTTTGAGGACTTGTATAGGGGGCATCATAGCCAGGCTGTTGTCTCTTGAAATACAGACATTTGCCATCTTAGTAATGTGGTGGCAATATGAATTCAGTTGGGATACACCACGACATAAGTCCTGCAGTCTACATGGAGAACCATGTGTATGTATAGACATACATATGTAACATGTATGTACATTGTATTGTACAATACTGTTTAGGACTACCATGATGTTAACGAGCTGTAGCGTTGGTGAAGAACATGTTTGTTCACCAGTAGAGGGCGTGCCTGTCTCTATGTACACTGTTCGAGGTGTCCTCCTGGTTGCCATGCAAGTCACATGACACTGTTGCCATGTCATGCAAATTGTGCAACATTCCCATGAATACAATAAAGTTTCTGAAAAATAGTGTGGTTTACATTTTGTCTAGCTTTTAAAGCGTAACGGTCATTACTATGATTTGGTGGGATTTCACTATTAAGGTCACCCACAGGATTGGGTCGAAGTGACCTGAATTCCAAGGTCACCATATTACTTGCTATAATTTACTGTTACACAAATAATTTGGGACTGTCCTAGGGTGACCTTAAATGCGAGGTGGCTGTGTACCGAGGTGACCATACAGCGAGGTTCTGCCATATTTATAAATGCTCTCTGCAGGTGCACTACTTGCAACATGTCAGACAATACACATTGGAAAACCAAAATTAAATCACATTTTCAGGTAATTGGAACTTGCACATTTACATCTGATCCAAGTGAACAACCTTGCAAACTATTTTCACTAGAAAAACATCTGGTCTGAAAATGGTTTGTGTGGAAATGTCGACAGTACTGCACTAAGGTCACGCCTTGACGGCTTTGGGTTGTTGTTACCTGCACACATCTATCAGTCTTCTTGTAATTCATTTCATAGGAAAGAACTGTTTACACATTACATTTTATTTGGATGCTTATCTCATGATGTTGTCTGACCCACAATTAAACATCCTCATATGACAGATTAGTGGAGCCAATTTGTGACTATGACCGTGTCATAGAATTGTTACCGATTCCACTTCTACAATAGGCTGGTGTAATTTCTGAATCAGTAGCAAATCAGAGAACACGGCAACCTACACATGGGACTTGTGGCCATTCTTTAAAACACTTCCCCGATTGGTGCAAGCTAATAGCTGACACCCGCAGTTTCTAGACAAGTGACATAATAGCACCATAATTGGATATAAAGAAACCATTCGTGTAAATGGCCCTTAATTTATTGAACATTTCATAAACTAATCACCTGCATAACATTTGGTATTCAACAGTTGCACAATAACTGAATTAGACTTGTATGGTACAAAAACATCATAAGTTCTTGAGTTCAGGTGTTATGACTTTCGTTTGTGTAGTAAGGTGATATAAATTGACTTTGCTTGCATAAACAGGCTCATCTGTTAAATGCCAACAGATATATGTATAACTCAGAAGAGCTCTAAGACAAATAATTGTTACAACTAATGCCATTGAATAAGATGACGTGCACAAGTACAGCTGCACCTAAAACATCCTGTATAAAACATTAAGGGCAGAATGGCAGCCATAGAATGAGCAAAGCATGCTTCGATTAGAAACATACTTCACTTGTGCATCAACACACATCATTTCTTTACTGGCTGCCCTTACACATACCACACGGAGAAGAGACAAGACAGATACACTAACTCCTACTGAAGAATACAATCAAATAAGACATACGACACTGCACAAGAACCAGCAATATTTTGTGCAATTCTCAAAATAGTGCCAGCTAACTTCAGACTTACATCCATACCGACCACAACATCAAAAGTTCAGACACAACAGAGATTCATGCACAGACTTGTGCCAGAAATTATTTATAGTTGTCTTGCAGAAAAGCTGGACATGAATATTATAATGCGCATTCTGTGTTTACTGTACATGTTTTAAGTCACAAAAGTATGATATGCATTCTGGTAGTGAACAGTTATAGAAATACAGCAAAATTAAAAATAACTGCGCAACTGTTATTTATAACTTCATTGCGTCAAGCACAGCTAAACAAAACTGGTTTCCTATTGGCCCATCATGCATCGAAGCAAATGTTCAGACACGCACAGGCACGCGCAGGTACGCGCCAGCACCCGCAAGCATGCGCTGACACACGCTGGCACGCACAGGCACGCGCAGACACACATAGATACGCAGAGACGCGCACTGATACGAGCAGACACGCGCAGACAAGCACGCACGCGCACGCGCGCACGCGCGCGCGCTCTCACACAAAAATATTGACATCATGTCATGACCTTGGATATACAACATGAAGTAAATAGCAACAGTGACTTCTACGCTGATCTGTTGGTATACCACTCCAGAAGAAGGTATATCCACCAATACCAGTAGTAAAGGAGGTCCCTTACCGCGCGCAACTGGATTCGGATAGGTGCAAGTGCAAAGTACCCGGATGTAGGTCAAGGTCAAAGGTCAATGCCAAGTACCCGGATGTAGGTCAAGGTCACGTGGCGCCCCTACCGGAATTTTTCGGAACTAAAATAGAACTCCACCTAGCGGATAATCGGTGAACTAAAATAATGTCCCGCCAAAACTGAAAACAGCTCCCCCTACCGGAATTTTTCGGAACTAAAATAGTGCCACCTGCCGGATAGTTGGTAAACTAAAATATTTCCCGCCAAAAAATAATTTCCCGTCAAAACTAAAATAGCGCCACCTAGCGGAATTTTCGAAACTAAAATATTCCACCTAGCGGAATTTTCTGGTACTTAAATATTTCCCGCCAAAAAATATTCGGATTTTTTCGGAACTAAAATATTCCCGCCAAAAATATAATCGCGCCCCTGGCGGATAGTTGGTGAACTAATTATTTCCCGCCAAAACCAAAATAGCGCCACCTAGCGGAATTTTTCGCTACTAAAATATTTCCCGCCAAAACGGAAAAAGCGCCCCTGTCGGATAGTTGGTGAATTAATTAATTCCCGCCAAAACCAAAGTAGCGTAACTTAAAAAGCGCCCCTGTCGGATAGCTGGTGAACTAAAATATTTCCCGCCAAAACTAGATATCGCCACCTAGCGGGATTTTTCGGGACTAATTATGCAAGTGGTGCCATCTGATGGACAAGTTATGAACTATATGTTCGAGTACTGCAAATATTCGTGTCTCTTGCACGCTTGCGTGCAATAGAGCCCCCTGACGGGTACATCACGAACTACAAACATCATCCCCTAGTGGACAAGTGAGCGAACCACATATGAGTACTGCAAATATTCGTGTCTCTTGTTTTTTCTCGTCCATAAACACCTGGTGGATATATAATCATCAACTGAAAGCACCCCTGTTAGATAAGTGGTGAACTAAATAACTACTCAGCAGTCCGCGCTTGTGTACATTCTACTCAGCAGTCCGTGCTTTTGAATTTTCTACAATCCGTGATCTTTCGGCACGCCCACGTGACCTTTATGTTCTGTTCCATAATCTTTTCGGCACGCCCACGTGACTTTTCGGCACATTCTCTAACTATATAAGCGCGGTGTTTTATCAATCAGCCCGTCATTCGTATCACGACGACACCATGGTCAACATCATGTTGAAAACACCGAACTACCACACGCCTGCGGCCTTCAGCGACAGCGACGTAGACGAACCGTGTTGCCGACCGTTCGAAGCATCTGGCACCCGACCGCAGTCACTGGATGTCAACCGACCATCATCACCATTGTATCACGATAGCGCCAACCTCAAAACACCCAACTACCATGCGCCTGCAGCCTTCAGCGACAGCGACGTAGACGAACCAACTAGCCGACCGTTCGAAGCAACTACCAGCCGTCCACATTCAGCGTCAGTCAATCAACCAGTCGTTGCGTCAAGCCTCTACTCACCGCAACCGGAACCTCTACCCGAATCGGAGGTTGCTGTGAAACCGAAACGAGTTGAATTTTCAGGGGCCGACTCTCCCTTGTCAAACCTTTATCCATGCAGGGTCAAAGCCTTCGGTCGGGTTTTTAATTCGGTCGAGCATGCTTATCAATACAGGAAGGCATTGTATCACGGCGACGTCGAATGCGCAGAGCGCATCAAAGCTGCGAAGCATGCGCGCTTGGCAAAACGAAAAAGCAAACAGATTGGAGAGACGAGATCTGGTTGGAACGATGTCCGTGTTCACTGGATGCGACATTTGCTCCTCGCAAAGTTCAAAGCGTCAAAGAATTTGCGAGCCGTATTGTTGGCAACCAGAAATGCTGAACTGGTGGAGCGTGAATCATCGAAAGGGGGCTTTTGGGGACGTGGTCGTGGCTACAAAAATGGACGAAACACTCTCGGAAAACTATTATGCACTGTCCGCGCTAATTACTTGTAGACTCTGCGTTGTATAATATATATATATATATATATATATATAGTTCATTGCAAGCCTCTGTGTCATAGCCGTGACGAAACAGTGTTCAGTCTCGGGTTCTTGCAGTTATGGAGCGCGACCTGTAAATACGTTTGTGTTGTAATAAAATGTTCAACCCTTATATTGTGTCATTTTTTGAAGTATGAGTAGTATAAGTGCCGTGCATCTTAGTCTCTTTCATCAGTTGCATAAAGTATGGACACGAGGTTAGTTCATCCTTTTACTTGTATTGTTGCTGGGCCAACGGGCTGTGGTAAAACGACGTTTGTTGTCTCTTTACTACGTCATTCTGCCACACTCGTAAACTCACCGCCCGAAAAGATCACGTGGTGTTTCGGTGAATGGCAGACGTTGTATTTCACGCTCTCTACGATACATCCGAACATAGAATTTGTCGAAGGTCTTCCCGATGTGTCGTCTTTCGATCCTAAAACTAGAAACTTGGTAGTTATCGACGATCTCATGTCGGAAACGGACGAGAGGGTCACCAAACTGTTTACGAAGAAGAGTCATCATTGCAACACGTCCGTAATATATTTAGTGCAAAATGTATTTCCCAAAGGGAAAGAGAGTCGCACTATAAGTATAAACGCACAGTACATGGTACTCTTCAAGAACCCTCGCGACAACACACAAGTGGTCAACTTGGCCAAACAGATGTATCCGGGTCGAATAAAATACATGCAAGAAGCTTTCAGAGACGCAACGTCCGTACCACACGGGTATTTGTTCGTCGACCTCAAACAGGCCACACCGGAACACTTGCGCCTGCGTACTAATATCGTTAAGGAACCAAACAAATTGCAGTACGCCTACCTTCCGAAGATATAAATAGAAGCACGCCGTGACACTCGTCATTCGTCATGTCGGCGCGAGTAAAGAGAAATGCGTTGTGCCTTTGTCTCCTTGCTAAAGCGGATCCTGCTTTAGCCAGAGCCATCATCGACAAGGGAAAACCCGATCTGGTACACAGTCTGTGCGAGTGTGCACAGAACATATTAAAAGGGAACGTATCACTAAAGAAAGATCACAAGACTAAACTGCGTCGGTACAAGAAGGACCTCAGAACCTTGGTCATCAGGAAAACCGGTCTTCATCAGAAGAAACGTATTCTACAGAAAGGTGGTTTCCTTGCGGCCCTACTAGCTCCCTTGGCTACGTCCCTTCTAGCCCCTTTGGTGACGACGTTGTTGCAGTCGTAACTACACGACTATGGAACATCCAAAGAAGATGGCGCTGGTCGATCCACGTATTTTGGATAACGTTCAACTGCAACCTCCTTCGACCAGTCCTATAGGGAGTGTTCGTCATCGACATCGAAGACGTCCGGTGTCATCACGGCGCGCAGTTCATTCGGCTACACCGATGCAACACTTGCGTTGGGAACCGTATTAATAGTCTTGCACGACAGGACACCAGCATTATTACGGCATGTCTCCTCGCATAGGTAAGAAGACGAAGCGTTCACACGATGTATTGAAAAGTATTTACTACGACACGAAACTAACCGGAAGTTACGGAGGTGTTGATGCTCTGCATCGTGCTTCACGTGCTTCACATGCTTCACGTGCATCGTCGAAAGAGGTGAAACGGTGGTTGTCGGAACAAGACACTTACACACTACACAAACCGGTGACATATCGTTTCAGGCGTAGACGTGTCGTAGTGGGTGGTATAAATCAACAATGGCAGGCCGATCTGGTAGACATGTCACGTTTGAAAAGGTACAACGACGGTCACACTTTCATTTTGACCGTGATAGACGTGTTCTCCAAGAAAGCGTGGTCTGTTCCTTTAAAGAACAAATCGGGGCCGTCACTCACGACGGCGTTTCGTCGGTTGTTAAAGGACAATGATGGCCCACTGTCATTGCAAACAGATAAAGGAAAAGAGTTTCTGAATAGGCAACTGCAAGAGTTTCTGAAAGAGAAAGGTATCCACCATTTTACGACACACAACGAAGAGACCAAGGCGTGTATCGTGGAACGTTTCAATCGTACTCTGAAGACACGTATGTGGAGATATTTCACAAAAAACCAGACGTTAAAGTACCTGGACGTATTACACCACCTAGTCGATTCGTACAACGACAGTTATCATAGAAGTATTGGAATGGCGCCATCTGAAGTGAACGTGATCAATCAAGAAGAGGTTTGGCAAAGGTTGTACGGAAATGAAGGACACGGAAAAGTCAAACCGGTTTTAAAAGTGGGCGATCACGTGCGTATCAGCAAAGTCAAGAGACAATTCAAAAAAGGTTACTTACCCAACTGGAGTGACGAGATATTTACCGTCAAAACAGTTCATCTTTCCGATCCGCCTGTTTATCGTTTGATCGATGATGAAGCCTCGCCGATAGAGGGAACATTTTACGAACAAGAACTACAGAAAGTGGTTGTGGCCAAGGATAAACTCTATCGTATCGAGAAAGTGTTGCAGCAGCGCAAGCGAGGAAGAAAGACACAGGTCCTGGTCAAGTGGGTAGGGTATTCCGACTCGTTTAACAGCTGGTTGGATAAGGCGTCACTCGTCGCGTATAAAGGTTAGTACACACCGGTCGAGCCGTCATTCGTGTCATGGAAGATACGACGGACGTTCGATTCGAAAACACAGAGCTCGAAGACACAGGAAGTAACAGCAGACGTTGGGTGTTGTTTGGAAATACGTGCCCGAAATCGGAAATCGTCTTTTTCTGCCAAATCGTCATACTGTACACCGTTATATTGGTCAGTATCTACAACCTTACTAAAGTAGACGGAAACTCTAATCTGTGGACGGCTTTGTTAAGCAGTTGCCTGGGGTACCTGTTACCTAATCCGTCTATGAAACGCGGTGAACATGTCGTCTGATTTTTACCTGACATTGCCCAGCAACGCGTCTATGGAGTTAAATCCCGACAACACGTTGACCCACTATGTCACGGCTTTGCCTCAACGCATCAGTTTAGTCGGTCAGTGGGAGTGCGGACTGGTGGAGATTCAATACCCGCACAGTTGGTACAACGTGAGAGAAGAGGAAACTTATTTTGCCGTGAAGGCCGATGGTACGACTTATGTGGTGAATATCGAGGCAGGCCACTACGATAGTCCCCAAGCGCTCATTCGTGCAATCAACAGAATCATAAAGTCACCGATAAAAGAAAAGGAAATAAAACTAAGCTACAGTGACACCACACAAAAAGTGACTATACACATGATAGAAAACATCTCATTCTCAGTGTACTCGTTGAAACTTCAGCATTTGCTAGGTTTAAGCCAGGCTGTTTACACCACACCCGAAGAAGAAGGACCAGATTATTATTACGTTAAAAAAGCCGAATCTGTGGTAGACATGGCGCAGGGTTTTTACTCCCTATACGTCTACACCGACGTTGTGGAACCACGTGTGGTCGGGGATACCGTCGTCCCTCTGTTGAGGGTTGTACCGATAGAAGGAAAACATGGAGACGTGGTGTCAAAAAGTTTCGATAATGTACAATACGTTCCCGTCTTGCACAAAGAATTTACGACCATCGAGATCGATATAAGAGACGACACGGGATGTCGCGTACCATTCGAGCGAGGTAGAGTGACGGCAACACTTCACTTTCGACGACGCAAACCATAATTTTTTGAAACATGAGTTGTAATCGTTCTTACGAAGACTACTACGTCAGACAAGTCGGTGACGGATTGCCCGTGTTTGTTGGGGCAAGTTGTTGAGCAGTTACCTAATCCGTCTATGAAACGCGGTGACCATGTCGTCTGATTTTTACCTGACATTGCCCAGCAACGCATCTATGGAGTTAAATCCCGACAACACGTTGACCCACTATGTCACGGCTTTGCCGCAACGCATCAGTTTAGTCGGTCAGTGGGAATGTGGACTGGTGGAGATTCAATACCCGCACAGTTGGTACAACGTTCGTGAGGCAGACAATAGGTTCTACCTCAATGAACAGGATCACACGGGACTCTACAACACTGCCAAAATCGAGCATGGATATTACTACAGTCCGGTCATACTGATATACAACATCAACAAAGCTCTGGCGAGGATGTCAAAGGACGGAATGAAGGCAAAATTTATCTACAGCGACATTTCTCAGCGGGTGACCTTGTACATGACACCCCACACTGTGTTCAACATACCTTTTCAGAGCGCCATGCAGTCCATACTAGGTTTTCACCCGTCCGCCGTCACCAGTCCCAAAGCAACGGATACACGCGAGGACAAGCTAGGTAAAAAAGACATAGATCTCAAGCTGTCGTCCATCGTGTATGATACACCAAATAACGACGAGTACACCTTCCGCAAAGAAGCCGATTCCGTTGTAGACATGGCGCAGGGATTTTACTCGCTGTACGTCTACACCGACGTTGTTGAATCACGTGTGGTCGGGCATACCGTAGTCCCTCTGTTGAGGCTTGTACCGATAGAAGGAAATCACGGAGACGTGGTGTCAAAAAGTTTTGATAATGTACAATACGTTCCCGTCTTGCACAAAGAATTTACGACCATCGAGATCGATATAAAAGACGACACGGGCCGTCGCGTACCATTCGAGCGAGGTAGAGTGACGGTAACACTTCACTTTCGACGCCGCAAACCATCATTTTTTGAAACATGAGTCGTAATCGTTCTTACGAAGACTATTACGTCAGACAAGTCGGTAACGGGTTGCCCGTGTTTGTTGGTGCAAGGGTGCAACGAGGTCACGGTCTAGGTAGTTTGTTCGGTGGTCTCATTCGAAGTGCTATGCCACTCATAAAAAGAGGCGCACTCGCTTTGGGAAAAGGAGCGTTAAAGACAGGTTTGGGTGTGGCCGGTGACGTGTTGTCTGGACAGAGCATTAAAGAATCTGCAAAGAGGCGTGCGAAAGAAACCGGAAAGGACATGATCAGTAGAGTGTTGGGAAGCAGTGGACCTCCTGGCATACGCAACGCTCCTATAAAACGCAAGCCGACGAGAACCCTAGCCAGTGTCGCCAAGAGACGCAGACGACAGAAGACGCGTCGAGACGACATATTCGACTAGACATGGCTTTTGTCCACCAGTTGTCGTGTGAGGGAGTCAAAAGCGAATTGGACCTATTTAGTTTACCGACGACACAAACGAGTATCGAACACGCACAGTGGATCGAGCATCGACCTGTCGCCTCGATAGGTTCGGGTGGTCCTATCGAATTCTTATTGCCCGGATCGGGAGACGATTACCTGGACGTGGCCAATACTTACCTGTTGGTGCGAGCACGTGTAGTCAAAGGAAACGGGGACGATATCGCTCAAGCTGCAGCTGTTGGACCAGTAAACAACTGGATGCATTCTCTGTTTAGTCAAGTCGACGTGTCTTTGAACGGTACCCTCGTCACACCTTCAACGAATACCTATCCTTATCGAGCGTACATAGAAACGTTACTGAGTCACGGAGCAGAAGCAAAGAAGAGTCAACTGACTAGTGCCTTGTGGTACAAAGATACGGCTGGACACATGGATGCCACCGACGACGCAAACACGGGGCTGCAAAAAAGAAAGACCTATATTTCCGGTAGTCGAATCGTCGATATGATGGGCCGTCTACACGTCGACCTCTTCTTTCAAGACCGCTATCTATTGAACGGTGTCGACGTGAAAATTCGACTAGTACAGAGCAAGGATGCTTTTGCACTCATGGGTGCTGGTGGTGACAATGCCGATTACAAGGTACGCATAGTCGAAGCAATTTTGTTTGCGCGAAAAGCTAAACTGAATCCTGCCGTACAGATGGGTCACATCAAAGCGCTACAAAAGGGAACGGCCAAGTATCCGTTGCGAAGAGTCGATTGCAAGGTATTTTCCATACCCCGAGGTGCCATGTCGCACACTCACGAAAACGTTTATTTGGGTGTCTTACCCAAGAGAATAGTCTTGTGTTGTATAGACAACGACGCATACAACGGAACATTCGCCAAGAATCCGTTCCACGTAAAACACAACAACTTGAACTTTCTTGCATTGTACGTCGACGGGCAACAAGTTCCTGCGAAACCACTCCAACCTAATTTCAACGATGGTTCCTACGTGAGAAGTTACAGTAATCTATTTGCTGGAACGGGAAAGATGTTTCAAGACGAGGGAAACAACATCAGTCGTGACGAGTTTGGCAAAGGATATACCCTGTTTGCGTTTGACATCACACCAGATTGTTGTGACGGTCCCCATTTCAATTTGGTACATAAAGGCAACCTACGAGTCGAGATGCACTTTAATCAGCCTCTCGACCAAACGATCAACGTCGTCGTCTACGGAGAATTCGAGACGGTTTTGGAGATTGACCGCAACAGAAACGTCGTCTACGATTACTGATGGATACGGCACAGATAGAAAGACTCCTTGCGGCGGATGCTTACACTAGAACCGTTGTTCGAGGCGTACTACCTAAAGACGGGTTACCCACTACTCCTATGACGACCTATCCGGCAGCTTTCGTGTGCAACACTCATTCGAGCAATGAACCGGGTCAACATTGGATCTGCATGTTTATCGCAAAAGACGGACGTGGAGATTACTTCGACTCCTACGGTTTGCCACCTCAACACGACGAATTCGTGGATTTTCTACAGAGCAACTGCGTGACTTGGACTTTCAACAAGAGAACGCTTCAGAGCCCGCTGTCTAACGTGTGTGGACAATACTGTGTCGTGTACTTGCTGCACCGAAGTCGAGGCGTACCTACGAAGACGTTTGTGAACACTTTCGGGAACGATTTAGTGAACAATGACTGTCGTGTTTTCGATTTTGTTAAGAGTGCCAAGTAACGTTTGCATGTAATGTTGGCATGCACATTCTTGTATTACCTTAATTAAGCAATAAAAAAGTCGACACCATATGTGCGTTTGTGAAATGCTTTATTCAGACACCCAAGATACGATTTTTTTTTTTTTTATTTGAATATTTCACATATAATATATCTTGCACACTGTTCCTGTAGATTTCAAATCGGTAATGCTAATAAGGTTCCCAACGTGTGATTTGGAAAGGTGTCGCCGAATGAGCTGCGCGCCGCGACGATGCATGTCGTCTACGATTCCGACGACGACCACTGTCAAACGGAATGCTGGTTTCCTTTGATATGTCGCCGTCCACTGACGCTGTCTGCATGTAAAGCCAACGATCGAGATTACCCACTAAATCCATTGGCGTGTTGACATCCTTTAGACCACGAGCAAAGGTTTCCCATCCCACCGGTTCAAACGACTTCCGTTTTCTCAACACGTCATTCACAAGGTCCACGATATTACTTCCGGGAACCGCCTTGTTTCTGTACATCATCTCGCCACGATCGTTCCAACTTACGGCCCCTTTCATTTTATCGAGTAGTCTTCGTGCTTTCTGCTTCATAGTTTTTGGAACGCTGTCGATGATTTCGTTTTCGATGCTCTTCTTTTCGACGACTTCATTTTCGTTAGCAGGTTGTACTTTGTTTTTCTCTTCACTGGGAATTTTGTCGATGACCACACGCACGGGTTCTTGGATACGTTTGTCGGAAAGATCGTTGTACCGATTCAACACCTGGTTATACAACATAACTTTTTCCCTCTCGTGTATATCGTTTCGTTCTAGTATGTCTAGCATTTCATTGTCGAGTCGTTGCAAGACCCTTTCGATAGGATTAGCCGGAGAAGGACGTTGCGGTTGAATGTTTTCCAAAATACGGGGATCGACCAGGGCCATCTTCTTTGTGTACTCCATGGTCACCTGAGATGGAGACTGGAATGTCGAGCTTGTTGAAGGAACCGTAGGTACATGTATCATAGTGGGCACCTGAGTTGGAGACGAGAATGTCGAGCTTGTTGCTGGGGCCAGAGACACAGGTGTCGTAGCGTTTGTCGACGGTGCACAGCGACTGTGGGCACTGTGTCGTTTCCAGCTATCTTTGCGTGTGAAATGTCTCTTACAATCTGGGCACTGGAAGGCCGCCCGTGATGATGGTGTGGGCTTGTTGGCAGCTGGTAGATTACTCCATAAGCTCATGATGTACGTGTTTACTGTTCAAATGTAAAGAACGGAATGACTCTTGGAACTCGGCGGTCTAAGTTTTGTTTGTACAACTCGTTGATCTAAGTTTGGTTTGTGCAACTCGTTTTATGTCTGTCTATTGTAGCGGAATTTGACGAGGTGAACATATCCATTGTGGTGGAAGCGGTGGAATCTCACGCGATAACCCGTCTATTGTGGTGGAATTGTGGTGGTGGTGGTGGAATCTCACGCGATAACCCGTCTATTGTGGTGGAATTGTGGTGGTGGTGGTGGAATCTCACGCGATAACCCGTCTATTGTGGTGGAATTGTGGTGGTGGTGGTGGAATCTCACGCGATAACCCGTCTATTGTGGTGGAATTGTGGTGGTGGTGGTGGAATCTCACGCGATAACCCGTCCATTGTGGTGGTTGTGGTGGTGGTGGTGGAATCTCACGCGATAACCCGTCCATTGTGGTGGAATTGTGGTGGTGGTGGTGGAATCTCACGCGATAACCCGTCCATTGTGGTGGTGGTGGTGGAATCTCACGCGATAACCCGTCCATTGTGGTGGAATTGTGGTGGTGGTGGTGGAATCTCACGCGATAACCCGTCCATTGTGGTGGAATTGTGGTGGTGGTGGTGGAATCTCACGCGATAACCCGTCTATTGTGGTGGATTGCATTACACTACGAAAAAGACGCAAGATAAGGTTTGAACATTTTATTCGTATACAACACAAACGTATTTACAGGTCGCACTCCATTCTCTGCAGTCGAGTTAATGTCACCGAAGGTCTCATAAAACCACAAGACATATTTACAGATCATCCTCCATTACTGCCAGAACAATTTGCTTTAATTTGTTTCGCCACTCCTCTGAAAACGGTTCTTGCAACCAACTCCCGATAGCACACAAGTGATCGGACGTCAGGTCGGATAGCTTCAAACCCGCGTCTAACAAAACACACAACCAGTCTTTCATCACTGCAGTCGAATTAATGGCCTCCACAGCCTCGTCAAAGTGCATATAAATTAGAATGTCATCGGGTAACATACAATCGTGATGAAATTGACTAGGATCGTCTATCTCGCAAGCGAGACACTGTCGTCTCGAAAGTTCAACGATGGCACATGCTATGTGACGTGCAATCGTCTTCTTCATTTCTATCGCCGGAAACTCAAGCGTAAAGTTCGGACCAGTGGCGACAGGAGCGGCAGTTGTCACATTGGTTGCGTGAGTAGAAATTGCCACATCGTCAGGAGCGGAAGTTGTCACATTGGTTGCGTGAGTAGAAATTGTCACATCGCCAGGAGCGGAAGTTGTCACACCGGTCGTGTCGGCGGAAGTTGTCACATCGGCAGGGATGATAGCAGAGAGAGGCTGAAACAGGATACGCAGCCTAGTGTACCACCTCCACGCGAGTGACGTTGAAGTTTGTGTAAGTATCTCGTCGAGTTTTCTTTATGGTGAGAGACACACGAGTTCCCGTCAACGAGTTCAGTTTGTAAGTCTGCATCGTTTCGTCCATAACAGCAAACGTCTCGGCATTCACGTCAAGGAGAGGAGCCATACACTGGTCGAATAAAGTCAGCCATATAGATTGGCCCGTCGCTGTCTCGACAAAGCACATGCGCACCACGAAATGCACGTCATAAGCAACGTAACCGTGTCGTTCGCATTGCAAATGTCCCCTATCGTCGGTAATCATACGCTTCTTGCAGTACCTGCACCCGATGTACAAGGGAGTGTGCTGGCGTACTCTATCGATGAGGAGCCCTCTGATCTTGATAACTGCGTCGGAGCTTACCGTTGCTTCTAGAGCCGAGATATCCACGACGTCCACGACGTCTGGTTCCGACGGCACGGAAGGACGGTTGATCACCGGCATGATGGGTCGGCTCGTCGGCTCGTCCTCGTCGCTCGAGTCTGCCGCATTGCGAGGTCGGTAGTAGGGTGTCTTCAACATGATGATGATGTTAACAGTGCTGTCGTCGTGATACGAATGACGGGCTGATTGATAAAACACCGCGCTTATATAGTTAGAGAATGTGCCGAAAAGTCACGTGGGCGTGCCGAAAAGATTATGGAACAGAACATAAAGGTCACGTGGGCGTGCCGAAAGATCACGGCTTGTAGAAAATTCAAAAGCACGGACTGCTGAGTAGAATGTACACAAGCGCGGACTGCTGAGTAGTTACTTAGTTCACCACTTATCTAACAGGGGTGCTTTCAGTTGATGCTTATATATCCACCAGGTGTTTATGGACGAGAAAAAACAAGAGACACGAATATTTGCAGTACTCATATGTGGTTCGCTCACTTGTCCACTAGGGGATGATGTTTGTAGTTCGTGATGTACCCGTCAGGGGGCTCTATTGCACGCAAGCGTGCAAGAGACACGAATATTTGCAGTACTCGAACATATAGTTCACAACTTGTCCATCAGATGGCACCACTTGCATAATTAGTCCCGAAAAATTCCGCTAGGTGGCGATATCTAGTTTTGGCGGGAAATATTTTAGTTCACCAGCTATCCGACAGGGGCGCTTTTTAAGTTTTGGCGGGAAATATTTAGTTCACCAACTATCCGCCAGGGGCGCTACTTGGGTTTTGGCGGGAATTAATTAAATCACCAGCTATCCGCCAGGGGCGCTATTTATGGTTTTGGCGGGGAATAATTTTAGTTCACCAACTATCCGCCAGGGGGCGCTATTTTGGTTTTGGCGGGAAATAATTAGTTCACCAACTATCCGACAGGGGGCGCGGTTATATTTTTGGTGGGAAATATTTTAGTTCCGAAAAAATCCGCTAGGGGGCGTGCCATTCTAGTTCCGAAAAATTCCGGTAGGGGGCGCCACGTGACCTTGACCTATATCCGGGTACTTGACCTTGACCTACATCCGGGTATTTGACCTTGACCTACATCCGGGTACTTTGCTCTTGCTCCGCGGCGCGACACCCTGCGCGGTAAGGGACCTCCTTTACTACTAATACCTTCTAATGTCAGAAATACGTGCTACACTAGATGCTATGACCCCCACCGATACGGTGTCACTTGTAAATATAATGTCGTGAGATAGTTAGTACTGGTGGTTGGTAATACGTCTACGACTTGTAGGTAGTGGTTATAAATACCATTGGGGCCGACATGCTTGCTGTGAACATGTATTTATGTTGTAATTTATGAGTTATGTATAGCTAAATAAAGCTAAATGTCATTAAGTTGACCTATTTCAATCTACACTTGTCTTGCATTGTTGCTTTGCATAGGAGGATGTATGTGTCAGGGGCGCATACATATAAATATTAAATCTTAATTGGTACTTCCCTCGCTACATACTAAGGCAGTACGTCATTGTGATCATTTAAATGTGCTTGCTCTATCTAGCAGTGTTCGCACATCCATTGCGCGATGATCATTTTGCTTCCTTGTAAATTTTAGATCCCAAAGAAATAAATGTTTGGAGAACGCGGCCCTAGTTTACCCAGGCGACGGCTAATCTGGTGTGAGGCTTCGTACATTTGTGAACCATTTGAACTGCGGGCAATTGTATTACTGTGATTGGAGGTTTTATTGTGACTGGTTTAACATTACTTCCACCACTCTCTCGATGATGTGAAACTGGATCCATCAGCAAGGACAGGCCAAGACGAGTGAGAGTCCTACAAACTGTGAGTAATCGATCGGAAGAGCACGGCAGTTCTAACAGTCAACCGACCTTAAGTGCTACCATATGGCCAAAGAGCTTGAAACCACAACACAGTGATTGTTATTTGTCCATAGTTGAAAGATGGGTTTGTACAGCGACAGAGCTTGTCCATATCTCGATAGGCACTACACATTTCACCTCTGGGCCCCCATGCTGTTCCGAGATCCCCCATCTAACTAGCCTGGTGCGTCACGGTGACCAGTATCCGTCGGATACCTCGAGTAGGTTGTAATGGGAGTCTTGTTTCAGACGAGATAGAGTATGTTGTTCTCCTCTTGATCCTCTCCTTTCCACTCAAAACACAACCCAACCTTCCATTGACATTACGTTCCACTCACAACGCACCGCAACCTTCCATTGGCATTACCTTCCACTCAAAACACACCCCGACCTTCAATTGACATTACTTTCCACTCACAACACACCCCGACTTCCCGATGACATTACGTTCCAATCACAACACACACCAACCTTCCATTGACATTACGTTCCAATAACAACACACCGCAACCTTCCGTCGACACTACGTTCCACTCACAACACACACAACCTTCCATTGACTTTACGTTCCACTCACAACACACCCAACCTTCCATTGACACTACGTTCCATTCACAACACACCAAACCTTCCGATGACATTATGTTCCACTCACAACACATCCCAATATTTTAATGACATTACGTTCCACTCACAACACACCCAACCTCCCATTGACACTACGTTCCACACACAACACATCCCGATCTTTCATTTACATTTACCTTCCACTCACAACACACACCAATCTTCCATTGACATTACGTTCCACTCACAACACCCCCAACCGTTCTTTGATATTACGTTCAACTCACAACACACCCAACCTTCCATTGACACTACGTTCCACTCACAACACACCCCGACCTTCCGATGACATTACGTTCCACTCACAACACATCCCAAACTTTTGATGACATTACGTTCCACTCACAACACATCCCAGTCTTCTGATGACATCACGTTCCACTCACAACACACCCCAATCTTCCGATGACATTACGTGATGGGAAGCGCAAGGCAATTGCACAGAAGCAACACTGCAAGAAAGAAATAACACTTACGCAAAATTTCACTGTCACTGTAGAGTTGGCCACACCAAGAACAGCTTGCCATTTTGTTAACTAATATATGGGAACTGATCGCATAACCAATGGAGTATTGGTTCAGTTGGTATATTGTACAGGGGCTGTATATGTAATTATGCACGTTCTGCAGGAAAGAGTCAACATTGTCGCGATTGAAACATTACAAAATAATTATGTATGTCCATGAATTATAACAGACTGTGCCCCTCCCCTGCCAATAGAAAGGTTTTGCTTACAGACACAAGCTACAGACGAGCTACTGACGAAGAATCGATCACACACCTGGGCAAACGATTCACCTGTCGTGCGCACATGCAACGCCATTTGGTATCGAAGAGAACCAACCTCGTCGTTCTTCTCGGTTTTAATGACTGGATTATACTTGGATTTCCCGCCGTCGAGCTCTACATAATGGTACATAACCCGTTCCATACAGTTAAACATTTGAAAAAAGGCAGGGCTGTTTCGCAACTGTTCCGCAGTCAACAAGAGAATTGTACAGACCCTAAGGACACTTTATTGGGTAAGTCACTGTTGCGAATTACTTCATGTTGTACATCCGAGGTCTTACGCGTGTGCGTGCTTGTCTGCGCGTATCTGCTCGCATCGGTGTGCGTCTCAGCGTATCTGTGTGTGTCTGTGCGTGCCCGCGCGTGCCATCGCGTGCCATCGCGTGTCATCGCGTGCCTGCGCGTGCCTGCACCTGTCTGCGCGTGCACGCGCGTGCCAGCGCAAGGCAGCGCATGCTTGCGGGTGCAGGCGCGTACTTGCGCGTGTCTGTGCGTGTCTGTGCGTGCCTGTGACCAACTTGCAGCAAACCAAAATCGTACCGTATACATCAGTAGGTAGTGAGGGCTGTACGATCTCAAAAGCCTACTTATAAAAAAGAATTTAATGACCACTAATCGTTTTCGGGCACACCGCTGAGTCAGCAATAATGCGAGACTAATCCTATGCATAAAAAAAGATCAAAGGCTTTGTGGTTGACACTAATGAGTTTGGGAAACCTACTTATAAAAAACGTGATTGATGAGCGATGTAATTTGATACTAATTGGATGATTGACAGTACACTAGAGAGATGCCACCTAGCGGTGAGTGCAGAGAGTATTTTAGTCCTAGCGATCAACGCCGTACCTAGAGCGCGCTGACGTAAGCAATAATGCGTTTAATAATAAAGTATATAAGTTTAGTTCTTTATAACCATGCTAAAGTATATAAGTTTAGTTTCGTACTTTATAACCACGCTAAAGTGAAGTGGACCACCTATAACTGGGGTAGGAGTTGTGCTGACGTAAGCAATACGCTGGGGTAGGAGTTGTGCTGACGTAAGCAATACGCTAACCATTGTGTATTAAAATCATTGTATAAACGGAGCACTTATAACTGGGGTAGGAGTTGTGCTGACGTAAGCAATACGCTGGGGTAGGAGTTGTGCTGACGTAAGCAATACGCTAACCATTGTGTATTAAAATCATTGTATAAACGGACCACCTATAACTGGGGTAGGAGTTGTGCTGACGTAAGCAATACGCTGGGGTAGGAGTTGTGCTGACGTAAGCAATACGT
Source organism: Paraescarpia echinospica (assembly GCA_020002185.1). NCBI lineage: Eukaryota > Metazoa > Annelida > Polychaeta > Sabellida > Siboglinidae > Paraescarpia > Paraescarpia echinospica. The sequence continues at coordinate 34,482,065 of CM034537.1, read as the reverse complement.
TAACCATTGTGTATTAAAACCATTGTATAAACGTTGAGATGTCCCCGTATGTGATGTTGACAGCAAGAGGAGCGACGACGACTGCTGCAGCGATAAGGGCTGCTGCCCTACTGGTCTTTGACCCCTGGATGACAGCATAGCTGGCTAACGGCGTTGTTCTGGTGGACGGATTAAAACGAAAGCAATGCGTTTAAATACGTCTAGTCGTGGGATTATCAAATGCATAAATACACTAACATTCAGTAGGGTGTTTATGCATTGAAAATTGACGCGTGAAAACGTGAGTAGTGACTGGAATATTTATTAATATAGCAGCGTTCGCCCGCGACCGACGGGTTGGCGCCTGTCGGTCGCCGGCGAGGAGGCCGGCGGAAGACTGAAGCCTTCCCGCCGATAGAGTTGTTGGCGCCTGTCGGTCGCCGGCGAGGAGGCGATCTCCGGCGGAAGACCGAAAGCCTTCCCGCCGATAGATTTCTGGAGGCGTTAGTGTTCTCCATAAACCGTTAGGTAGCTTCATGAGAAACACTCGCGCTAGATCGGGAACAATTTCATCGTCACTGTAGTAAGCTGCTGCTGCTGTGACATTGGTCGCCGGCGCACGGACGGACGGCGTGACCTTGCATGTTGGTGTCGACTTTGTCGTCGACGCGTCGGGCAGGACAATCGCCCTACGCGGGGTATATCCGTCCCTTGTAGGCAGTTGGATCGGTCTATGAAATAGACAAAGGATGAATAAAATGAGTGAGATAGTAAATTGAAATTATTGGTAAAATACATTGTTTAAATAAAATGCATGCATGTTTAAACGGTAAAATGCGTACTAGTATGCATTAAATAATACAACATGCATTTAAACGATAAAACAATTTAAATAAAAACGTGCATTTAAATAAAATGTATGCATGTTAAAAATACATGTGTTTAACAATAAAAACGTGCATTTAAATAAAATGCATGCATGCATGTTTAAACGGTAAAACTAGTGAAAAATAAATAAATAAATAAAATATTTGAAGTAAATAAAATGCATGCATGCAAAACTAGTGAAAACATGCATTACAACAATAAAAACGTGCATACTAGTAAAACATTTAAATAATAAAAACATGCATTTAAATAAAATGCATGCATGTTATAGTAAGCACTGTTTAAATACAACAATAAAAACGTGCATTTAAATAAAATGTCTTACCGTGGTTTCGTTGTGGCCATGTTGTGAGAGCGATGGGTGGAGACGACGTGTTTGCGTGGTTGTAAAAGCGTGTATGAAATGTGCGCGTCGTGAAAACAGCGGTGGCGGCGGCGCATGACACTACGACTGATTTTGATTGACATGTGAACGGAGAACAAAGGGATTTTTACAAACGTTAAACGAAACGTTAAAAGTACGAAATTAAACGTTATATACGATCACTGGGGGGTCAGGAAACACGAGATGCGTATATATTAGAGAAATTTGCGGTAAAAGTCACATTTGACGATGAATGCACTGACGTGAACGTTAGCTTTTTTCCTAAAACAAATTCCTCGGAGAGTAAACGGAATGCGTTAAGCGCACATGTGTGACATCTGTTGCGCGTGACTTAACGAGTTGGAATGTGAACGGAGAACAATGGATTTTTACAAACGATAAATGAAACGTTAAAAGCGCGAAATAAAACGTTGTATAAGATCGCTGGGGGATCAGGACACACGAGATGCATAGATATTAGAGAAATTTGCGGTAAAAGTCACATTTGACGATGTATGCACTGACGTGAACGCTAACTTTTTTCCGAAAACAAAATGCCTGGGTTGGATGAAGTATGCGCGACGATAATTGAAAAAAGATAAGGATATGAGTGAAGTGCGCATGCGCGTTATAGTGTAGACAATGACATTTCAAAAACAATAAACGAAACGTTAAAAGCACGAAACTAAACGTTGTATAGATTCTCTGTGGAGTCAGGACACGCGAGGTGCATCGATATTAGAGAAATTCGATGTAAGGAGAGATTTAACGGCGAATGTACCGAGGTGACCGGATGCTTTTTTTCGAAAACAAAATGTCTGAATCGTACGAGGCACTCACACTGATAATTGAATGACGTGACGTATTAGGGTGAAGTGCGCATGCGTGTTATTTGGAAAAGGTATAAAACGGGTGAGAAAATGTTATATTGTATGACGCCGAACTTCTAACCGTGTATTCGTTCTACAGAGCAGCAAGCAGCAGACGTTCTTCCGCAACATGGCGGATGAAAGTCAACAACAACAAACAAAAAAGTCGAAGGCGCCGCGTAAGCAGTCGATGAAGGCGGCGGCGGCCAGCAGCAGTCAACCTTCGGCACTGATTGCAGCCTTGTCAACGGGGGTGTCACCGCCCGTTAAGCGTCCCGTTACGCTGATCGCGGCCCCGTTGACGGTCGGCCGAAAACGGAGCGCCGAAGAGGCGCGCTTGGAACAGCCCGACGAGACGGCAGCGCAGCCCCCGGTCCTGTCGCGGAGCGGTTCGATGGAACGTGAATCGACGGCGTCGACACGCGCCACAGCGGTGAGTCTGAGACATCTGAAGTGCGCCGTCAACGGCGTATATAGAATCCTGTCACCCGTTACGATCGAGGCCGTCTCGTACAAAGGCGAACCCGGCACCACCTATTTGGGATGTTCCCGTTGTCGCCGGAAATTACAGACAAACAAAGACGGGGTCCTGATATGTCGAACGCACGGGGAAGTGTTTGTACCGAAATATTTCTTCGCGTTGCGTGTGATGGTGAAGGACGGCGAGGAGGACGAAGATGAGCTTTGGCTTACGTTGTTCGATAGCCAAATGTCTAATCTCGTCGAGTTCACGGCCGAGTACCTGACGGAATTGAACGAGGAGGATCTCCGCGATACCGTGCTCGAGTTAACCGGTACTAAAGTGGAGATTAGTGTGCGGAAGACGACTTGGAACGGGGACCCCTCGTATACAGTCCGCACACTAAAAAGATATGACGACGACGATGACTAATGTTGTTGTTGTTGTGTTGTTTGTAGGAAGAGGAGGAAAATTGGCCGCTACTGGTAGATTTATTGAAGCACGCCAACGAACGACAACGAATGAGAGATCGTCAGGGGCTGGAACTAAGCAAGCAGAGCTTTGAACTATTAGCCGAGTCGGCCGAACAATATATAAGAGCGTTTTGGTTGGCCTATGAAGCAAGCCTATTTCGTAGTAGTTTGATGTACTAACAGTTGTGCTTTATGTGCTTTAGGAAGTGCGCTGCGTACTCCAAAAAATGCTTGCGAACAACGAAAGGATTCGCGCTCAGTACGACGAGGTTGCAACGTTCGTAAGAACGTTGTTGGAACGGGGTGTGCCGGCGGGGTCAGTGGAGGAGGAGGAGAAGAAGGAGGATGAGGACTAATCATAATAATGTGTTGTAGGACGCTCTGATGCAACACACCAGACGTGAATGTATGAGCGACTTCATACACGCGTTGCTGACGGTGATATCACGTAAAGAGTAGAACTGCTTTGTGCTGTAGGGTAGTGGCGGAGGAGTACGTGACGCTCACGTATTGGAGGCGATAATTGAGGAGGCGCTGGGATCGCCCCGAACGCGCCCCCCTCCACCGACGTATAACGACAGCCTGGCGACGATGGGACCGTACTGGAGCGTATCGGAGGAGCTGGGGACGTGTCGGCAACTCGTCGTGCCGAGCCGGAGTCAGTTGATCGTACGTTACGAACGACTGGCTATGGATCTCATCGCCGAGACTATCGGCGAAATGGTTCTGGAGAAGGCACGAGACCATTGCGGGCTATGCGAATCAAATGAAGGCTGCCCCTACGTTCACATGGCCGGCTATCGCGCGGGGCGGCCGAATCGCGTCTACATGCAACGTTACGTTAAGCCGGGGTGTATCGTGACGCGGCACTTCAACGAGGTCATGGAAACGTTCCTACGACGATCACTTATTCCGTGTTTTACGAGACTAGTCCATATACTAAGCGAGACTACGGTGACGATTTCTTCCGGTGATCAGCAGCCGCAAACGGGCCGTGCAGGAGAATTGTATTTGGTCCAATTCGTATCCAACTGGTTGTTGGGGACGAATTGGCGAGATTACATGAATCGCGTGCAACTCGAGTCGGCCGTGCACACGTACGTGCAACGTCGGAGCGGACTGGAATGAACGAACACTAGTAGAATAGAGAACATTTGCTTGCTATCGAAACGAAGGCTTCACACTGTTGTAAAAGTACCGAATAAAACGTTGAAAATGTTCTTTCCGTTTCCGAGTTACCTAGTTAGAAAAATTACCGCTAGATAGAAAAAACCACCACCACCGCTAGGGTTAGTTAGAAAAACCACCGCTAGGGTTAGATTAGAAAAACCACCACCATCACACAGTTAGAAAAATCTTCCCGCTACACACCACCACCACCGCTAGGGTTAGTTAGAAAAACCACCACACAGTTAGAACATTCCACCGTTAGAAAAATCTTCCCGCTACACACCACCACCACCGCTAGGGTTAGTTAGAAAAACCACCACACAGTTAGAACATTCTTCCCGCTAGGGTGTACTTACCACCACCACCACCACCACCGTCACCGTCGCCGTTATAAATAGCGACGCTCGAAAAATATCATTAGAGAGAATGCCACCACCACCATCGTCATGGCAATGTCCGAAATGTGGGCGCTATTTCGCGACGCAGTCGATGTTAGAACGACACGTAAAGAGTTCGAAAAAGTGCGGCGACAAAGCGCTATGCGTAAAAGGTCGAGAGTGTCCAAAATGTGGCAAGCTATACACCACGCGTTACGCTATGCTACGACATCTGAGGCTGCAGTGTGGCCGTTCGTCGCCACCTAGTAGTGAATCAGTGGAGGCCGCCGCTAGCGCGCCGCCGTCGCCCGACGATCTACAGCGTGTCGTAGACGAGCACCGGCGTAGCATGGAGACGTCGGTGGCGCGCGGCGTCATACAGTCGCGTTACAACTATCGTATGACCGCCTGTACGAGTACGCGCGTACTCGAACCGCGTCTGAGGGAAATGTTTCGCGCGCAAAAGAACGCGTTTAAAATTAACGTTAGTTATGGTTTTGTATTACGCCACAAGGTGTCGGGTCGGTACCGATATTTTCATTCTTCGTGTAACTGTTGCGGACGCCTCCTCGAAACACCCGCCCTAGTTACCGATAGCCGTTCATTCGAACGATTCCTCGACGCCGTGCGCACTACCGACGTACTGCAGTACGCCATCGCGCAGCGTCCCGACTCGGGATCGATCGTCGAGCTCGTAACTAACGCCACCTACTTCGTGAACGTCATCATCAATCATCCTATCGGCTGCGTTGGCGTGACGACGCTTCCCGCCTACGTGCGCCTCAACAGGTCCATCGTGTCGTTGACGAACGATGTTCGAGGCGCGCCCTACGACGACCATCTGTGTCTCTTCCGATGCATCGCCATTCACCTGCAAGGTCACCGACGAGGCCAAAGTATCCGTCATACGAACCGTTTAACGAAAGACGCTAAACGTCTGCACGCGCGGTATCGTCGCGACACGGCGACGACCTCGAACGGTGGCGGCGTGCGCCTGAACGAACTGGATCGCGTGGAGACGGTTTTCGGCATCAACGTCGTCGTCTATCGTCGACTGACGAACGACGTCGCCGAACTAGTCCGTCGATCGTGCGAAGCGCACCCCACGACGCTGAACGTCAACCTGTACGAGTCGCACTTCTCGTACATAAGCGATCGGCGCGCGTACACGAAAACGTACAAGGGCGGGAAATGCGGCAGCGTCCTCTGGCGGAGCGCGCACGATTTACGACGTCACGAAGCGACGTGCGAAGGCGGCGTTCGTCACGTGTTCCCCGGCGGCGTCTACCGACCGACGGCGTCCGTATTCGAGCGGCTCGACGACGAAGGCATCGACGTCGGCGACGACGACCTGCGCTACTACCCGTACCGCGCGACGTTCGATTTCGAGTGCTATTTCGCCGATAACGATCTGCCGACGAATAGCGACAAATGCCGCTGGATCGCGCGACACGAACTGCTCAGCGTGAGCGTCGCGTCGAACGTGCCCGGTCACGAAGCGGCGCGCTGTTACGTCACGACCGGCGATTCGTCGGAACTCGCGCGTCGTCTCATCGACGACCTGGAAGCGGTGAGCGCGGCGGCGTGCGCGATTCTACGTCCACGCTACGACGCGACCTTCGAGGCGCTCGACGCGCTCGACGCCGACTGGCGGCGACGATGCAACGACGACGACGCCGACGCGTCACCGTACGCCACTCTCGCCGACCGGCTGTGGACGTACCTTCGACAAATGCCCGTATTGGGATTCAATTCGGGTAAGTACGACTTGAACGTCGTCAAAAAGTACTTGACCCCCCTGCTCATAACCGACGACGCGCAGCACACGTCGTCGGCGTTTACCACTAAACGTCAGAACAATTACATGTGCCTGTCGACGACGACGTTGAAGTTCCTGGACATAACGAATTACCTCGCGCCCGGCGTTAGCTACGATCGCTTTGTGAAAGCGTACGGTTGCTCGGCAACGAAGGGCTACTTCCCGTACGAGCACATCGACGCGTTGTCGCGTCTGGACGAAACCGCCCTGCCGTCGCGCGAAGCTTTCTACAGGCAGCTGAAACGCGAGGGAATCTCCGCGGAGGCGTACGAGATTTGCGCGACGGCGTGGCGCGACGAGGGCATGACGTCGATGCGCGATTTTCTTGTGTGGTATAACAATCGTGACGTGGCGCCGTTTCTCGAGGCCGTCGATCGCTAGTTCGCCTTCTATCGGCGCCGACGTATCGACATGTTCAAGGACGCCATCAGCGTACCGGGGTTGACGTTGTTGTACCTGTTCAACGACCTGCCGAAGTCGATCCATTTCTCGCTCTTCAACGAGCCGAACAAAGATCTGCACCGTCTGCTGCAGGCGCAGATCGTCGGCGGCCCGTCGATCATCTTCGCGCGCCACCACGAGGCCGACGTGACGTCGATTCATGGCGACGGCGGCGCGCCGTGCCGATCGATAGTAGGCTTCGACGCAAACGGCCTCTATCTATGGGCGATAATGCAGGAGATGCCGACGGGCTGGTATACGCGACGACGCGCTGAGAACGCCTTTCGAGCGGAACGCGTGCACCGCTACGGTCGTATGGCCGTGGAGTGGTTGACGCGCGTGGAGGCGGAAACCGGCGCGCATCGGAAAGCACCGAGTCGACGGCTGGTGCGCCGCCACGCGAACGTCGTATCAATTTCACGGCTGCTATTTTCACGGCTGCCCGACGTGTCAGGCGCACGTGACGACGAACGCCGTCAACGGTCAACCGATGAAGACGCTGTACGCCGCGACGATCGCCGTGACCGCCTACCTGCGCCGTTTCGTCGACGAAGTCGTCGAAATGTGGGAGTGCCAGTGGCACGCCGTGCAACCGCCGGCGGCGCCGACGCCGCCCGACGCGTCATGATGGCAACCGCCGCCGACCGCCGCCATTACGCTCTCGACGATACTGGAGGCGGTGCGCGACGGCTCTCTGTTCGGCCTCGTGCAGTGCGATATCGCCGTACCGGAAGCGCTGCGCGACAAGTTCGCCGAGATGCAGCCGGTATTCAAGAACGTCGATATCGTGCGCAACGATCTCAGCTCGTTCATGCGCGACTACGCCGAGTCGCACGATCTCCTCACGCGACCTCAACGCACGCTCGTCGGTAGGTAGTTCGGCGCGGCGATCGTGCTCGCGACTCCGCTCCTACGCTGGTATCTGGCGCACGGGCTCGTCGTCGAGCGCGTCTACCAGATCGTCGAGTACGCGCCGATAGCGTGCTTTCGCCGCTTCGGCGACGCGGTTTCGACGGCGCGCCGCGAGGGCGATATCGATCCCGACAAATCAATCATCGCCGATACATTTAAACTTCTCGGGAACAGTTCCTACGGGAAAACGATTACGCGCGTCGATCGGCACCGGGAAATCAAGTACGCCACGCCGGTCGGCGCGTCGATGCTCGTCAACAATCGGCGCTTCCGGCAACTGGACGTCGTCGTCGACGATGCGCTGTACGAGGTGGCGCTGAATAAGCGTAAAATCGTCTACGGCCTGCCGATACATATCGGCTATTTCGTATTGCAGTACGCAAAATTGAGAATGCTGGAATTTTATTACGATTTCGTCGACGCCTACATTCCCCGTCCGCTCCAGTACTGCGCTATTGACACCGACTCGGCGTACATCGCCCTAGCCGGACGTGACGTCGACGCGCTCGTACCGGAAGAACGTCGCGAACACTACTTCCGCAATCGTTCGCTCTGGTTTCCGGCCGAATGCTGCGACGCGCACGTGGACGCCTACGTACGACGGCGCGTCGCCGGACTAGCGTGGGACGGCGAGGCGGCCTGCTGCGCGCGCCGACGCCTGTTCGATCGTCGAACGCCGGGTCTCTTCAAAGAAGAGTGGCGCGGCGACGAAATCGTGGCGCTGTGCAGCAAAACCTACTACTGCTTCGGCGGCACCGCCGGTCCGAAGTACAGCACGAAGGGACTCAGCAAGCGACAGAACGCCGACATCGACGAGCACACCTTCCTCGCCGTACTGCGCGACCGTCGCAACGGCGTCGGCTGGAACCGCGGTTTCCAAGTGAAAGACTCGTCCGTGTTGACGTACGTTCAAGAGCGCGCGGCGTTGAGCTACTTCTACGCTAAACGCCGCATGCTCGACGACGGCGTCACTACGGCGCCGATACTCGTCTAACTCGTAAACTCGTCTAACTCGTCTACTACTACTAACCTAACCCCCACCACCCCCCCTAGGGGTAGTTTCTGTATGTATGTATGTATGTGTGGGTAATAATAAACACCAACAATTGTATACATCATTTGTTCGTTTTTTTATTTCTACTACAAGCGGTGGTTAATGAGGTTTTAATAAATCGTGTACGAGACAGTCATTGTTCACCCTATCGGTGCCGAATAGGCTCTGGAACGTCGTCAACGGCATCCCGCGACATCGGAGGAGAAGGTAGGCGACGCAATATTGTCCGCACACGTTAGAGATGACGCTCTGCAGGCGCTTGTCGTTGTACGTCCACGCGTCGCCGCAGTGGCGGCGCAGGAAGGCGCGGAAGTCGGCGTGCAGCGGCGGCAGACCGTACGAATCGAAGTACTCGCCTCGTCGGTCGGCGCCGACGTAGACGGCTACCCAGTGCTGTCCCGGTTCGCCGCCGTCGTCGGTGTTGCACACGAAGGCCGTCGGGTAGGTGGTGCCGGCGGCGGCGGTAAGTAGCGCGTCTTTAGGCACGACGCCGACGACGATACGTTTAGCGTACGTATCGAGTTCCAGACGACGCATCAGTTGAAACGTATCCATAATTACCAGTCGTAAATGACGTTCCGGTTCCGGTCGATTTCCATCACCGTCTCGAATTCCGCGTACACGACGACGTTCACCGGACGCGCTAGCGGCGTCTCGAAATGCATATCGACGCCCACGCACCCCTGACGCACGACGTTGAAATGATCGCCGTCGCAACAGTCGGGGTCAGGTCGAAACCGAAGATGCTGTAGCCGGCGCCGAAGTCCGTGCGCGATACGTCGTTCCCCTCGTCCTCGAACGCCTTTCCGGTCGCCTCGAAGAGATTCATGTAGCTGCGCACGTACCGGTTGTGCGGGAAGTCCGGCTGCAGCGGCTTGCTCGGCACCTGACGTCCGTCGACGACGAGCGACAGGAAGTTTATGTCGTTGTGATGCGCGTCGAACGGATTTCTAGTGTAGTCGCCGTTGTAGGCGACGTTGTCGATCATCATCAGGAAGAGGCGTTTCGGAATCGCGCCCATGTACAGGTTCTCGTGCGTGTGCGATAGCGCGCCCGCCGTTATCGAGAACGATTTGCAGTCGACGCGACGCATCGGAAACTTAGCCGTTCCCAACGCCCACGCTTTGATATGTCCCATCTGGACGGCCGGGTTCAACTTCACTTTTCGCACGTGCAGTCGAATCGCCTGCAGCACGACGCGCCACCCCGGTACGACTTGCGCGCCCATCAGCGAGAAGGCGTCCTTCGCGCGCACTATGCGCACTTTCGTGTCGACGCCGTTCGGTAGGTGTTTGTTTAGCATAAACGCGTCGAAGTGCAGGCGTCCCATCATCTCCACCTCGTGGCTATCGGCCGTCGCGACGCGTCGCGACTCGAAACCGACGTTGGCGTTGCCGAGCGTGTCCATCCGTCCGGCGGTGTCTTTGTACCACAACGACGCCGTGAGATGCGAACGTTTCGCATCGCTACCGTAACTTAGCAACGTCTCGAGGTAGGCCCGGTACGCGTACGTATTGGTCGACGGCGTCACGAGGGTTTTGTTCAGCGACACGTCGATTTGACTGATCATCGAATGCAGGAAATTGTTGACCGGCGCCACCGCGGCCGCGGCCGCCAGATCGGTACCGTCCCCCTGCGTCACTTTGAAGCGCACGTACAGTTGAATGCTCGCCAGGTCCGTATAGTCTTCGCCCGAACCCGGCACGAGGAACTCGATAGGGCCGCCGGCGTCGAGAGTCGTCAGCGGCTGGTAGACGGTCCAATGACTACTCTCGATGCTCGTCTGCGTCACCGGTCCGCTGAACAGCTCCAGTTCGGCCTTCACGCCCTCGCACGTCGAGCCGTTCACGAACGCCATCGTTGTCGTCCGTTCGACGTCTTCCGCCTACTGACGACCGTCGCCGCTAGCCGCGCTCTCTTTATGCCGCCGCCGCCGCCGCGGCGGTTTTTCTTACGTCGAGTTGATTTAATAGCGTATGCAGGATCGAATCTCCTCCGCGCGGCGGCGGCGCCATCACCACCACTACGACGCGCACTCGAAAGTACGGCGACTGGTAGACGGTCCACTGACCGCCGTTCTCGAGTGCGCGCTCCATCGTCGTCGTTACTCGTCGAATATGTCCGTTCGACGCGCTCTTTTCCGCCTACTGACGGTCGTCGCTGCTAAGCGCGCTCTCTTTACGCCGACGCGGGGACGGCGCTGCTGCTGCGTCTTTTTTTGCTTCTTCTTCTTCTTCTTCTTTGGCGCCGCCGCCTGCGGATTCAATAGGCCGTCGAGAAGATCGGCGCCGGCCTCCTTCGCGCGCCTTTTTAGCGACTGTTTCAGATTGCCGCCGGCGACGACGTCGCGCGCCACGTGCATGCCGGTGTTGAGCGCCCGTTTTCCCAACGCCATCGCGCCCCTCTTGATAAGCGGCATGGCGCTTCGAAACAGACTCCCGAAGAGATTACCCAGACCGTGACCTCGTTGACCCCGAGCGCCGACGAAGACCGGCAGCTGTCCGCCGACCTGACGAACGTAGTAGTCCACGTACGGGTTCTTCGACGACATGTTAAAACAATTTCGATTTACAACGTCTGAAGTGAAGCGTCGTCACCACCTTCCCCTGCTCGAATGGTATCGGTTGGCCGTGATCGTCTCTCATATCGACTTCGACCTCGTCGAATTGATTCCGCATCAGCTTAACGTATTGCACGCGAACGAACGATTCCGAAACGACGTCACCGTTCTCACCGCGGATGGCGATGTTTCGAAGGAGCGGCGCGTACACGTCACCGACGACGCGCGGTTCCACGAGATCCGTGTACACGTACAGACTCTCGATGCCCGCCGACATGGTCACCGTATTGCGACCTTCGTACTCGAACGTGTACGCGGCGGGCGACGTGCTGATGACGGGCCTCGTCGCCGGCGCGGGACCGTACGCGGACGAACTCATGATCGTGTTGCTATGGAAACCTAGCACGTGCCTCAGACGGCTCGAATGAGGTATGATAAATTCGACACCCGCCGACATACGTAGCGTAAATCGGTTAGAGACGGCGCAGTATTCTAGCACGGCCTTGACCTTCCTGGTGTGTAAATTCTCTAGCGCCTCGTTGATCCTGTTCAACAACGTATAAACGTTGTTGTAGAAACCGTGAGGAATCGTCGTCTGACGATATATCAGCACGGTCGCGCCGTCTTCGTCTATCTGCGTGTAAACACCCGGTTCGCCCGCCGCGCAAGTCAGATAGAAGTAGGCGTCCTTCTCTCTCACGTTGTACCACGTGTGCGGATACTGTACCCACACCGCGCCGCATTCCCACTCCCCCGACAGGTCGAAACGTCGCGGCAACGTCGTGACGTAGTGCGTCAACGTATTTTCGGGGTGACGTTTCATAGACGCGTTGCTCGGCAGCGTCAGGTAAAAATCAGACGAGACCGCCATCGCGTTGTCGTCGGCGTTCGTTCCTCGATCGCCACTCGAGGTAGTTTCGTCGTCGTCGCGAATCGTCGCGCCACTGCGCGCTGTCGATGCAGCAGGGACCTTTATAGGTAAGAACGAAGATCCGTTGCATAGTCCCGCCTCGTGCAATCGCCAGCAGCCGGTGTGACGCGTCCAACGATTCATAGGTCCACGAGCGACTCGGCTTCGATCCAGCTGTTCAATGAGGCCGGATATCCGCTCCATTTTACGAGCGCCTCCGAAACGCCGCCGCCACGACGCCGACGACGCCGTAGAACCGCCTCCACGCGATATAGTTTGTCTTTCGGAACGACTACGCGTTGTAGTTCCGGTTCGTAGAAGGCGCCCTCTATCGGCGTCTCGGCGTCGTCCTTCAGGCGATAAACGGGCGGTTCGGACGGATGCACCGCTACGACGGTGAACAGCTCCTCGCTCCAGTTAGCCATGTATCCTTTTTTGAAATGACCCCTCGTCTTGCTGATACGTACGCGATCTCCCACGCGTAGTTTCGGTTTTCGTCGTCGATCGACGTCACCGCCACCCCCGTACAGTCGTTGCCATACGGCCTCCTGATTCGTCGCGTCGACACTCGCCGACGTCCTACCGATGCTTCGGTGGTAGGCGTTGTTGTACGATCGCACGAAATCCGGTAACGCCTCTACGTAGCGCAGCGTTTCGTGTTTCGTAAAATAGCGCCACATACGAGTCTTCAAAGTTCGATTAAACCGTTCCACGACGCTCGCTTTGGTCTCCTCGTTATGCGTCACGAAATGATGAACGCCGCGACTCTTTAGCAACGTTTGCAGGGGTCGGTTCAAAAACTCGCTCCCCTTATCGGTCTGCAGCGTGTGCGGCGTCTCGTCGTCGTCGTCGTTCAGCAGGCGCTCGAAGGCCGCGACGAGCGACGCTCCGGACTTATTCTTCAACGGAACGCACCACGCCCGCTTCGAAAACACATCGATCACCGTCAATAGGAATGTTATACCGTCGTTGTGCGTTTTCAGTCTAGTCAAGTCGACCAGATCGGCTTGCCACTGCTGGTTTCGACCGCCCACGATGACGCGACGTCGTTTGAAATGACGTCTAACCGGTTTGTGTAGGGTATAGGCGTCCTGCGACGCTAGCCACCTCTCGACGGCCGGACGTCGGAGCTTCGACGCCCGGTGCAACGCGTCGACGCCTCCGTAACTCCCCACCCGTTTCGGATCGAAGTACGCGTTATTCAGCTCGTCGTTGTCGTCGGCGTCGACGTTTCGTTGCTGTCGAGGCTTTCGTTTTGGACGACGACGACTCCACCCGGACACCATGACGACGACGACGACGACGACGATGATGATACGATGATATAGAGTGCGATAAGCGCGATGGTGAAGCCGACGACGACGACGACGACGATGATGATCGCGCGTCGTGACGTCATCACGACAACGTATCCCACGCCGTGACGCCCAACGAAGAGGATCTGCGTTTAGGTTCGCCTCGCATCCGAGTACGACGTCTCCGCTCAGTCGGCGCTGCTGATGAACTAGACGTCGACGGCATCGTCATCCTCTCTTCTAGTAGCTGCTTCCGTCGTCGCTCCACGTACGAACGATAGCCCGGGTTGCCTACGAATTCCATAGGGATATTCATACCCTTCATGTGCAATCCGAACTCCCGCCATCCTACGGGCGCCGTCGTCTTCGATCTCGTTCGCATGAGATCGTTTACTAGATCGACCATATTACTCCCCGCGATCGCTTTACCGTCGTACACGAATTCACCGCGATCGTTCCATCGAGACAACGGATCGGCTTTCATTTTTTCGATCAGCAGTCTCGTCTTCTCTTTCAACGTTTTCGGCATACTGGCTACGATTTCGCGCTCTATCGTCTCCGACGGTGGTGGCGTCGCCGCCGCCGCCGCCGCTGCTGCTGGCGCCACCGGTACCGCGGGTGTCTCGCCGCTGTTCACCACCGACACGCGTACCGGTTGCGCCGCTCGAGCCGCCTCTATCGTATTGTACCGACTCAGCAGTTAATTGTACGACGCTACCTTTTCTCGTTCCGATAAATCCGAACATTCTAGAATGTCCTTCATGTCGCTGTCAAGGCTACTCAGCACACGTGATCGAGGCGTGCTCGACGACTGATCGACGCGTGGCAGAAGGCTTTCCACCAATCGTGGATCGACCAACGCCATCTTCTTCGCGTACTGCATCAATTACCGCCGGCGCCGCCGCCGAACACCTGTCTGAGCAGCGGCAAGATAACGGTACTCGCTAACGGCGCTAGCAGGGCCGTCAGAAAACCACCCGCACCCTTTTGCAAGATGACACGCTTCTGCTTACGCGTGACGTGTTTGTCGACGAGTTTACGCAGGTGATCCCGGTATTTCGACAATACGCGTTTCTGTTTCGGCGACAACTTCACGTTCCCTATCAGAATGTTGTACGCGCTATCGCACAGACTACAAATGAGACCGGTGTCCGCGTGGGCGAGTAGGGCTTTTCGCAGAGCGATGTTCCGCCTATGTCTCTCCAACAGCTGCAGGGCGACGATGTGTCTCTTTATTTGATTCGTCGGTCCCGCCACCTTCGGCCGTCTCTTCGCTCCCGTCACGCGCGCCTTCATAGCGACTAATAAACGGACGCGTCGTCGTCCCTCTCTTCTTATAGTCCGCCGACGCCACCACCGCCACCACCGCCGCCACCCTTCCGTACGTACACGTACTGAAGGCGATCGTCCGGAAATATGCACGTACGCAGACGCATGTCCTCTTCCGTTTCCTGTTTCAGATCCACGAATAGATAGCCGTACGCCAACGACGTCGCGTCTTTGAAAGCCTCTATCATGTAGTTGACCTTTCCCGGGTACATCTGTTTCGCTAGGTGACCTACTTTACCCGCGTCACGTGGGCTCTTGAATAGCACTATGTATTGAGCGTTCAGGCTGATTGTACGGTTTTCTTTCCCTTTCGGAAACATGTTCTGTCGCAATTGTACGACCGACGTATTACAATGATGACTTTTTTAGTAAATAGTACCGTCACCCGGCTATCGTTCTCCTCAATGAGGTCGTCGAGTACTAGAAGCGTTCTCGCTTTACCGTCTAAACGTTTCGGATCCGGCAGACCGTCTACGAACTCTATTTTCGAAGACATAGACGCTTAGCCGCTCTGCCACTGTCCGTAACACCACAGGATTTTCTCCGGCGGCGGATCGATCATAGTGTCGTAACGTATCAAACGCTGGACGAACGTCGTCTTACCGCATCCCGTAGGACCGGCTACTATACACGTAAAAGGATGCTTCAACGACGGTCCGTTCATTTTTCACGACTGAACGACGAACACTTTTTTTACTCGTCTTTATACTCATCGCGCAACTCCATCAACAGTTTACCGAGCATGTTCTTCCCCACATCGCCCGCGATTCCGCTATCCCAGAAACCCTCCTTACTCGCTATCCATTCTACCAATTCGGCGTCCCCGGTCGCCAACAGTGCAGCCTTCAAATCGCTCGATCCGTCAAACTTCCTCCTCAACAACATCCTCATACATTTCACCCTAACGTCGGTCCATTTGTTTCTCATTCCCTTTAGTCGAATGTCGTAACTGCGTCGTTTCGCTGCATACGAGCTTCGCCGCGAACTTTTGATTATTTCGGCACATTCCACGTCCTCGTAGAATATCGCTTTCCTATACTGATAGGCGTGCTCGACGGATCGAAAGCCCCGACCGAACGCCGACAGTCGACGCATATACATATTCGACAAGAACGACCGCGATCCACCAAACCTTATAGGCGACGACATCGTACCGACTACCGATCACCCGCTACCGTCACCGCTTATATACCAACACTAAAAAGTTGCGACTAGGGTTCAAACCCGGAACCTTTCGATCCCTAGGCGAACACTCTCCTAAGAGAGCTATACCGTCGCCAACGATTATGCAGGGTTTTACCCCGGTTATATCTCACCGCTAGGTGGCATACAACGAATCTACAAACGCATTATTGCTTACGTCAGCAGATACGACGTTGAGGACTACGTTAAAAGTACGAAACTAAACGTTGCATGGTTTTAGCGTGGTTAGCGCGATAAACGCATTATTGCTTACGTCAGCACGCTCTAGGTACGACGTTGATCGCTAGGACTAAAATACTATCTGCACTCACCGCTAGGTGGCATCTCTCTAGTGTACTGTCAATCATCCAATTAGTATCAAATTACATCGCTCATCAATCACGTTTTTTATAAGTAGGTTTCCGAAACTCATTAGTGTCAAACAACAAGCCTTTGATCTTTTTTTTTATACATAGGACTAGTCTCGCATTATTGCTTACGTCAGCAGTGTGCTCGATCGTTTAGTGGTCATTAAAACGTTTTTTATAAGTAGGGTTTTGAGACCGTACAGCCCTCACTATCTACTGACATGTACAGTGTCTTATCATGATGTCATTGGGTTACTAAGAACCACCGATGTAAACAGAGCACACATTCCTATCTATATATCAGGTGTAATCCTTAGGGAATGTGCCGCCGAATTAGCAGGTCCACTAACTGTACTTTTTAATAGTAATTAAATTGTGGAATTGTTTCAACTTGTTTTAAACGAACAAATGTTCCTGTGGAGAAGGGAGATAAACGAAATGTCTCCAACTACAGACCTCTTTCTCTCTCTTACCGTTATTTAGCAAAGTTTTTGAGAAAGTGATATACGACTCATTGTATGAGCATATGCGTAACACAATTTCGGGCAGCCAACACAGATTTGTGAGGCGTAGAAGTACAGTATCTAATCTAGCGTGTTACTTGAACGCCATTTCTAAATAAATTGATAACAAGAAACAGTTTGGTTCTGTTTATTTGGACTTCAAGTAAAGCCTCTGCAACCTATTTCAATGCATGTTAATTCTGATTTTATTCCGTTATTGTTTATATCATGGATTAATGTGGCATACTTGTTAGTTTTGAATATATGGTCTTTCTCGATGTTAGTTTCAAATAGTACAGTCAGTTCAATAATACGAATTTGCTTAGTATGTGGATGGTAGATGACACGGTCTGGGCGATCAGAGGTAACACCTCAGGAGGTATGGTGATTTCCCTGGAAGATAGCTATTAATTTGGGCATCTAGCATGAAACCGCTGACGAAATTTCCGAGATGATTTAGGATACATTGCATTTTGCTGATATTTGTCCCCCCCCAGAGTTTTAAGTATCGGAATTTAGGGAGCGCGTCTATGGATGCATTGATTGCAAAGTTTAGAACACGACGAGAAAGACTATATATGTGACTACGCCATGCGAGGTCTGACTCTTGTAGTTGGGCAAGACATAGTACATCACCTTGATCTATTAGGTTTTTAAGATGAACTTTGCTGATCCATGTGAAATGTCATTGTATGCTGATGATTTCAAAGTGTTTAAAGAAGTGAGTTGGTGCAGAATGATCTGGACAGTATACATGTCTTTGGTGTGAGACATAGCACATTAAACGAAACGTTGACAAATACTGCATAATGTCGTTCACTAACAAAACAGAAATGTATATTTTATGACTATACTATGTTAAGTCAGTCTCTACCCAAGGCCACCGCTGTCAAATACATCGGTGTCCCATTGACCGTTTAATTTTTAAAGATCATATTGATCGTAGTCTATCTAAGGCTTTTAAGATAAGTGGTTTTATTAACGGCGTTTGAACAACATTTACCGATGTACAAGCTTTGTATTCCTTGTATATATATATCTAGTCAGAAGTCAGTTGGAGTATTGCAGTGTTGTCTGGAATCCCTGGCAACGTACGTTTATTGACAAAATCGAACAAGTTAAAAAAAATCATTCAATATCGATGTTGTAAATCAAAATACAGTACTCCTCTGGCAGGTATCATGCACTTTGCCATCATTTTATACTTCTTTCCCTTCAATATCGTAGGCAGGTTGCAGATCTCATCTTTTTACACAAATGTGTGCATTCCCAACTAGACACGTCCTTTCTTGTAGGAGCTATCCAATTTCACTGCCTTTCACGATCTCTACGAAACTACATTCCATTTAGAGTTTCCAGTAGCAGAATATCAACATTAGAAAACACTCTGTTTTGAATAGATGTATGACTACTTTCAACACATCAACTTGTAATATATTTTCAGAAGCTGAAATATTCAACTCAAGTACATTCCTATGTATAACGGATGATTGCCTGGTATATTCGATGTTGATATTGTATGTTTTATGTCCTTATTGTTGTTATTGTTTTTATTGTTATATCATTGTTTAATTATTTACATGTATTGTTTCAGTTATCAGACCTGTTATTGGATCCACTGGACCTGTTGGAATCTGAATAAATACAAATGTTCAACTTCTCTCTCCAGCGGTGCAACGTTCCAGTCTGCTTCAAAACTTCCACTATTATACTCATTCCAAAGATGCCCAATATATCCCGGCTGTACGACTACCGTCCAGGGCACTCGCCTCAATTGCCACGAAAGTGTTTGAGCCAATAGATCTCAGGTACCCTAATTCGGCCACCGACGACCTCCTGAACTCGAACCAGTTTGTGTACCAGGCAAACAGATTAATAGATGATTTGGCCGCTTTAGTTCTGTACCACATTCTGAAGCACCAGGAGCGGCAATGACCCTAAGCCAGGATCCTGTTCATTGATTTCATCTTAGCATTCAACCATTTCACGCCTTATACAATGGTCTTGTTGAATGTACGCCCTGCCATCAGTCGCTGGATTTTCAAATTTCATCTTCACATGTCTCAATCTGTCAAAGGCGACAACTCTCTCTGTAAACCTCTCATTCTGAATACTGGTGCCCCACTAGATTGTGTGCTATCCCCGTCTTGTTCACTATCTTCACAAATGGTTATTTCTCCGTAGACCAATCTGACAGTGTTCCGATGACACCAATGAGGAGGGCTGTATTGAGAATGCGGATGAGACGGCATACCGGTGTGAGTTTCAGAGAATGGTTGGCTGATGTGCCGATAACAACCTCGAAGGGAACGTGTCAAATGTAAAACATGGATTTTTGCAGGAATAACAATAATAATCATACACTTATATTGCGCCTATATCATCAGGAATCTGAGCTCAGACGCGCAACACAGAATAAATAATCCTAAGGTATACTCGTGAACGGGGACGCGCAAGAGTAATCATTGGAGCAAGGGACCGCCGAAGCTTTAGGGTGGGATTGCGATTTCAAACAAATACGCCTTGATTTTTTGCGAAAGATGGATGTAGTGTCAGATGATTTTAAATTGGTAGGACGTTAATTCCAGAATTTGGATGCAGATCCTGAGAAAGCACGTGTGCCAACGTTGAGCTTCTTTTAGGAACAAAAGGTTGTGAAAATATGATCTGAGTTTCCACGGGATATCTGAAAAATGAAGGAGACTAAGATGGTTGTTATGTAGAAATGGCACGGTAAGTAATGATGGCTAAATTTATTGGATTCGATTTACAACCGGAAGCCAGAGCAACTGCTGAAGTATGGGTAGTGCTGGTAAGGAACAAGGGGCCAAAATTACCACTCGTGCTAAACAACTCTCTACACGTTGGAGCTAACTAAGTTCTTTTAGCAATATTTCTTAGGAGTGAGTTGCAGTACTCAGGTCGACTACTAGCTAAAACTACTAATATTGTTTTAGCAGTCGATCAAGATAAATGACGCCGAATTCGACGGAAATCACGTATATGTTAGAAACAGGATTTGCATAGGTAAAATATCTTATTGAACGCTGAAATCACTGTCAAAGTCAACATCTAGAACTCGAATGGTGAATGGTGGTATTCCGCCCTGTTTTGTCAATGACGTGGAAGACGAAGAAGTTGAACATTTACAACGCGGCGCTAACGATTTATTCCCGTCGTCTGATTGGTTCCAGCGATTATAATGATTATTATAATCCTAATATATATATATATATATATATAATCCTAACCCCCCCATAGCTTACGCTAGCCATAAATAATTACAATAATAATAATGTTAACCTATATGAATAATGACATTTCACATTAACGAGTTATTGTCATTGTCTGATTGGTACCAGCGATTACCCTAAGTCGAATCATAACTGGGTCTAACCATAGGTAATGGTAATAGTAACCTTAACCCTACTGAATAATGACATTTCACATAAAATAGTTTTATTCCCGTCATCTGATTGTTTTTAGCGACTATGTGATATTCAACTGTAACCCACCAATATTGACTCCAACCAGTACTAATTATAATAATAACCTGAATCATAATGAATAGCAATTTATTCCAGTCGTCTGCTCATCATAATAACTATTTCCGTCGTCTGACTAGTTTCAACGATTATGCTATAACTAACCTTAACCCCAACCACAACTAAATAAAACCATGACTAATTATAATTATGGCATTAAACATAATTAATAATTTATGTCATTTCACACTAACTATTTATTTATATTGTCTAACTGGCTCCAACGATTACGAACTCAAACCTAGAGTATAGGATGATTCCGAATGGTGACTAATGTAATTGGCTGGTAAGATATACTGACGGTAGTGTTTTGGAATTGGGTAGTGTTTTGAGCGTACGTAGCGGGTAGTATTTTGAACTTAACAGTAGTGTTTTGAGGGTGCACTTAAAACACTACGGTAGTGTTTTGAAAGTACGCTCCGAACACTACCGTGGTGTTTTCAGCTGGCACCAGATAACCCTTCTCTCTTAGCAAATTAAATGAACACGTTTACATAGGAGTAAGAACCGCTTTGGCTGTACCGGCAACGGCCGGACTACTTTTTTTTTAGACCACAAATTTGGCCGTGGCTACTTGCCGTGATGCCCTGGCAACTGGCCGTAATACATTAGAAAAGCAAAACATGGTTCACGGCTAAATTGGCCGAGCTTTGTATTTATATATGTACTGTCTTCATTTGCAATGACTGAAACTAATCATTAGCACGCATTCGTATGCCGACGATTCGTACAGCTATTATTTTATGAATTCGGTAATACGTTGTAACAAATAAATTCAACAGCCACCTGGGGTAACGGCGTCCGCCGGCAGTAGTTCTACAAATCGACGGGTCGGCGCTGTCAACTTGATCATGCATTAATTGAACTTGCTGCAAACAAAATGGGGTCTCCAGCGCATGAAAGGTCTGATTGTCACAAGGAAGCAGATGAACGCCTGCTGGCTTTAATTATGACTACATGTGATGTCGGTGAACATTTGACAGACGAACCCGAAGACGAAAAGGCTAACAGAAACAGTTGATAAAGGTTTCATTAAACCTACGATTTTTGGTAATTTCATCAAATTGTGTAGGCTACGCGGTTAAGATGCCCCCCCCCCTTTGATGACATGCAAACATGTTGCAGAACTTGACAAATTGCTAGCTACTTGCATAACTCAGATTTTGTCAGTATTGTAGCTGACATCAATGACGAACAAAGATACAGTTTGATTTGTTTTGGACTAACGTTATGAGCAAACCGGAATATATATATATATATATAGATGGATAGAGAGAGAAAGAGAGAGAGAAAGAGAGAGAGAGAGAGAGAGAGAGAGAGAGTGAGAGAGAGAGAAGAACCTTTACTAACAACACGCAGAGCACTTCCAGCTAAACTTGGCAGTGGCACAGCAGCGCCAGAATTCTTAAAAACCACCAAATCTGAACCTTTTTGTATCGCTTATTAAAGATAGGTTCAATCAACGCGATTGCAAAATATACATGAACCGTGAGCAGCTTCTGTTAAAATCAGCTGTTGGAGACGCGTACAGAGATGAATTCCAGACTGTTACTAGTTTCTCTGGCTCCGACTTTTGATCCTCGAGAACGAGAGACACATTTTAGCACTTTCACACTTTTCATTCCGCATGTGGATAATATGAGACTTTCTAGTGTGCTACGTATTTGCGATCGCTATTTTCACACCAACAGCATTTGTCGTCGCGGGTTATAAATTTAGCCAAATTAATTATGGTCAAGTCAGTTACAAACACTACCAGCATGCAGTCATTTAGACGCGCTAAAACATACCTGAGAACAACCACGACTGAAGCATGACTGAACCAGTTGAAGACGTTGTATGTTCTTAAGGATAAAACAAACACCTTGTTTATCGTAGCAGTTGCCAATGATTTTGTGTGGGAATCCAGACATCGTTTGGATACATTTGTGAAATTTGAATTTGTTGCTTCCTATCATTCAAATGTCAAATTCACGGTGAAGGAGAAATTAACCCAAACGGAGATTTAATTTCCTGAAAGATGATACAGTGATCTCAATTACGGGAAGACCAAATCAGCAAAACTAAATTCCTATTCTTTAAAAGTAATTTGGTACTCCCTACAGTGAGGTCCAACTATTACTTGCAATCGGGAGTGATTAATGTACATAATATATATATATATATATATATAAATTTATTTATAGTACTGCTATAGCAATACTATAAATAAATGAGACAGGAACTACATATATTTGTGTTATGTTATGTTATGTTATGTTATGTTAAATGGCTATCAAGTTCACCAAAACGCATAATTTTGGCAGTACGTTCTCGAAATCTCTGACGTCAGTGAGCGAGTTACCAACCTCCCCATCACGGCTCGAAACAACGTGCCTCGTAGGACCGGACACGGGCCGGACCACTTTCGATAGCTCTGCTACGCCTATATGCGTTTAATTCCGATTTGATAATCAGGAAAGACATGCAGAATGTGATCATTTGTGCCTACCACTTGTATCTAGTTCTGTTTAATTGAAGAGGCTGATGTTGCGAGATGTTATTCACGTGTCAACGCCAACAAAACGCCGGGACCAGATAGTCTGCGAGGTCTTGTTTTGAAATTAGGTGCCGAGCAGCTGGGCCCGTTTTTCACTCGTCTATTTCACTTGCTGTTAGATAACCATGTTATGCCTCGTTCATGGAAGATTTTCATTTATGTGCATAATATTCCAAGTGGAAAAATTTCGTCCTGTGGCAATTATGTCACCATTGGTGACGTTGGGTTGTTCCTGAACTTTCGAGTTCACCAAGTCGCGTTTACGATATAAACGAGCCCATTGGAACGTAGCATAACTACTGCACCACCGAGTTTCACAGTGGAAACCTATATCGGTTGTTGTTTCTGCACGGTTCCTCATTTCGACAGATCAATACGGTATGTCGTGTAGTCAACGAGTCCTTCTGATGTATTGGATGACGCCACGACAAAACGGGCAGAAATGGTTGTCACTTGTACGTATCATGTCGGCACAGGTGCAACACAGTCTCTTGTGTGTACAGGGGACGAGCACGCAGTCGACTGTCTGGTTCCTGCACACGACGCACTCGTCACCGTCCGACGTGGAGAGCGTGGGTCGTTGACAGGAACACTTCCTGGGCCACGTGCTGCTGAAGTAGAGAGTGGACCGTCGACCTGGGCATCTGCAGTAAGATACAAGTGTTGATTATGTATTGAGTGTGGTGGAGGGAAAGAAAGGGGAACGTTTTGGTCGATTTATAAGAGATAATACAATCTTTATTAATTTGCAAAAACATTCAACATTTTTATGTCAGTGATTTACTGAAAATGTGGTGTCAAAGAGGAAGGTTCTGTAAAAGGGTGACATTTTGCTCTTGACGCGTATGCTTGAATATTATACCGAAGTTTCCGGCGCGTGACACCTTCCTTCGAAGAAGATGGTTCCGTTGAATTTTATAAAGGTGGATTGCAATAAAAATGTTATTTTGCAATATGTCATGCTGTTCCACATGCTATAGAAATACTACTGAGTTGCTACCATGCACTATTTGGAGGTCGATTGTTCAAAACGGAAAAACATTATTTCGAAGCCAACAGACTAACAACCTTAGCCAAACAAAATCTACAAAAACACCCTCACCTGACAGTAGTTTATTTTGATCCATATACATATCACTCAATAAGTGAGTATGTAAAAGCATAATGATCACATAATTGTATATAAATTATCACGTTCTGGTAATAAGGGTTATATAATATAATATATAATATAATACGGTATTTCTTTAGCGCTAATTCCCGCCTAGCGGATCTATGCGCTGTACAAGCGATAAAATAAATGTATATTAATATATTAAAAACTAAACGCTGGTTTTAAGACATATAATACTGAACATTAAAATAGAAACACTAATTTTAAGACAAATAATACCAAACAATTATAAAATAATGTCCGTCACGACGAAACAATTCAAATTATTTAAAATGTATAATAAAAAGATGAGTCTTTAAAGACTTTCTAAACCTATCCAGTGTCCCTGATGCACGAATGTCCACCGGTAGTTCATTCCATAGTCGCGGTGCTGCTGCGCCAAATGCAGAGTCGCCGATGCATTTCTTCGTGATGCTTTGGCGCAGTGTTGGCGCATGGTCCTGGCGTAGGCGTCTATCACTCTCTCGTGGCTGCACAAGTTCTGCCAGATAAGACGGCGCTAAACCATGAATACATTTGTAAGTCACCACCAACACCTTGAACACAATTCGACTCGCAACCGGCAGCCAATGCAGTTCCTTTAACACTGGCGTTATGTGGTCGTGTCTGCTGGTGCGTGTTACTAGTCTGGCTGCATTGTTCTGGACTCGCTGCAACCGAGCTGTCTGGGATAACGGTAAGTTGTGCAAGAGTGCGTTGCAATAGTCCAAGCGAGAGGTGACGAGTGCGTTGACAGCACTTTTCGTGGCTTCAGCTGTAAGATAGTGCCGTATTGATGACAGTCTGTACAGATGGTAGTTACATGCAGCACACACAGCAGTCACGTGATGTGTCATCGTTAGATGTTGGTCCATGACAATTCCCAAATTCCGTATGCAGTCTACTGGTGAAATTATATCGTCTCCAATGGTCATAGAGCAACCTCCGTACATCTTGAGATGATGTTTTGATGTTAAGATGATCATCTTAGTTTTTTCATCATTTAGTTTCAGCATGCGCAGCGCCATCCATCGCCTGACTTCCCCAATGCAGTCTGTGAGTCGCCTCATTGTTTCTGCTTGGTCGCCTGGTATAGCTGGATTGTATGTCGCATAAAGTTGAATGTCATCAGCATATTTATGGTACTTTATTTCATATCTTTTGAATATGCGCTGCATTGGTGTGGTGTATAGAGTGAAGATAACTGGCCCAAGGACCGAGCCCTTGGGGCACACCACTCTGTAGCAGAATAGACTCGGATGTTATTGAATAAATCTGGACACGATAGGTGCGGTCTCCCAAGTACGTCCGGAACCATGATAATGCTGTTTCGCGCACACCGTACTCGTCATGCAGTAGTGTCAGCAAGTGTTTATGGTCAATCGTGTCAAATGCGGCTAATAAATCCAGCATGACAAACAACATTGCACGATTCTTGTCAAGTGCACCAGCAATATCATGCTGGACACGCAATAGGGCAGTCTCTGTACTGTGAAGCTTCTTATATGCTGATTGGTATTCTTCATGCAGCCCGTTCACAGTGAGATGATCAATCAGACGACGAACTGCAACTTTCTCTAGGACTTTGCCAATGAATGCTATGTTGGAGACCGGTCTGTAGTTCTTCAGCAAGTCTCTGTCGAGAGTGTCAGTTTTTAGAAGTGGTTTTACAATTGCTGTTCCCAAAGTGATCGGAAATAATCCTTGCTTAAAGCTGTTGTTCACTATTGCCACGAGATAGGGAATGTGGATACGTAGTGTTTTCTTCAGAAGATCAGTGGGACAGGAATCCAGACTGCATGTCTTTGAGGGGCATAGTCTGATGATGTTCTTTATTTCTTCTTCACTGGTAGGTAGCAATCGATTGAGTTCATTTGACACACGTTGGCTGCCAGCATCGATAACGTAACCAGAATAGTCTTCGTCATTGATCAGCTTTTCGTGGATCTGCATTCTAATTCCTTGTGTTTTCTCAGCAAAGTAGGTAGCGAAGTCATTGCACAGTGTTTCAGTCTTAGCGGATTGTGGAAGAGTCATACCCGGTGGCTTCAGCAGGGTATTAACTACACGAAAACATGTTCGCTGGTCAAGTGATGACAATACTGACTCATAGTGAGCACGCTTAGCTCGCTTGATCATGTTGTTGACCGCTGTTCGGTGCTCAACAAAAATCTGGCGATGCACCTCGAGCTTAGTTGTTCTCTTCTCGTTTGCACGTCTCAATGCCCTGGCTTGATGAATGTCGTCATTATGCCAGGGCTCCTTGCGTCGGCAAGCTTTCATTCTCGTCGTGACGGGGGCATGCAGGTTAATGGTTGATACGACCGCCTGCTCATACTGGTCAACCATTGTATTTACATTTAGTTCAGTGTCCACCGATGCAAGTTGAAAAGAAAGATCAGTTTCAAGGCGAACCAGATCAAGTCCGCGAAAATCACGCAGTTGCTTCACGACACGAGCAGACACTGGTTTAGTAGATGATAAAAGAAAGATGACACTATAGTGATCCGATATGCTGCTGGGGTACGCTGTAGTTGACGACACTATTGAACTGGATGACCGTGTTATTACTAAGTCCAACATGTGTCCCCTCATATGCGTGGATTCAGTGACATGTTGCTTTAAGTTGTTTTCTGATAAAATGTCATTGAACACCTTTACACCAGGCGCACTATTCAGTTCGCAGTGGAGATTGAAGTCCCCGACAATTAGAATGTCTTGTCGTGTAACTACTATTTCATTTATGTATGCTTCGAATTCATCAAGGAACGGCTGGATAGAAGTGGTCGGTGGGCGATAGATGATAACAACACGTACAGGTCTCGATGTTTTCGTTGATTTAACATCTAAATGTTCAAATGTGTCATATCGTTTGGTTGAAGTCTTACGGAATTTGTATGCCGACTTGTACAACAGTCCGACACCACCTCCACGCTTCGATGAACGGCATTCCCCAATGTAGCTGTAGCCTGGCGGGGTTAATTCGTTGAGAACGGCACTTTTGTTTGGTTTGCACCATGTTTCGGTCAAAAACATTAAATCGGCTTTATGATCAAGCATATGTTCTTTAACTGTTACGGGTTTGTTACACACAGATCGCGCGTTGAGCAGCATATAAGTCACATCACTGGTGGTGGTAGATTTCACACCGCTGTTGTTGAGCATTGCTTGGTTAACACGTATCAGGTTAATACTAGTGTTGTGTCGATGTATGCTTGTCCTGACACCACGAATGCCAAACACATCATCGTTTTCTGTTGTTGTTGTTGTTGTTGTTGGTGATAGCGCCATCACTGTTGTTGTTGTTGCTGCTGCTGCCACTGCTGAAGCTGCAACACTCGACGTTGCGTCACCACAGTGCAACGAGTCCTTGTGGGGGGCACCAAGGTTGCGTCTGAATGCAGACAATACCACTGCAATCGGTCGACGCAGATACATTCCACCACGCTGGCCCCCTCTTGTAGGCTGCACCCTAGAAATGCCATTGGAAGTCAATGCTTGCCACAATGGTCTGCTGACTGGCCTCCCCACTACACTGCCAGCCAGCTGGTGAAGGGCCTTAGCTGAATAGTGAAAGGCAGACGTCATGGTTGACTGGTCACGTACTCTTCTTGTGTTGCCTGCTCTTTGATAAAAGTGTTTAAAAAATCTAAAGAATAGACGTACAAATCCTCAAAATGAACTTCCTTCCTCGTTCACAGTACCTTCATAGCGCACTGTGCAAAAAGTGGCAAGTAATAATAGCCTTAAAACATCAAATCACATGCTTAATATCCGTGACTGTCTAATAGGCTGCCATGCAGGCGCACAATAAGTTATCACTATCGGAGAGTGTGACGAGCAAATATTGAACTGATAAACCATCTACGAACACACACCAAAATATACTGACAGTCAAGAATAAAGATACGTCTATTTCCGTATCCCTGTTAATAGATCATACATCAAACAGGACACCCTTCCGTTTGACTAGAGTCATTGACTGGGCAGGCTGGGGCGATCTCTTACCTTCCGACATAACTATAAAAGGACCACATAGAGTGTCAATCTTCTCCCCATGTATATCACATACATATACACACATTATGTTATCAAACACTTACTCTAATATTCTTATAACGATCAACATCTACTAAAAAAACCAACCGTTGCGTTAAGCCTAGCTAATTAGGTAAACAATAAACTGTACGGAACACTGAAGGCAACATTTTGATGAAAAAGAGTTAACGCAAACTTTACCAAGTTGCAACTACAATCAACTTTTTGACGTCAGTGATTTTTCTGAGAATATCATCAAGGGTGACATTTTGTTCATTACCATTATCAACAAGCGAGCAGAAAGCAAAGTTTCAGACGCGTAGTGAATTTCTTCAATGACGTCATGAAATGCATGTTTCGTAGAAACTTACTTTACAGTACGTTATGCAGCCGACGAGTTCTGCTGATGCCCTCAATGGCGTGACGACATATCGGGCAGGAAGGATTGTCACCTGCACGTATCCTGGCGGCGCACGAGTAACACAGACATGTGTGTGCACACGGGACGAGCACGCAGTCGACTGTCTGGTCCCTGCACACGATGCACTCGTCACCGTCCGACGTGGAGAGCAATGCTCGCGGTGGGTCGTTGACAGGAGCACTTCCTGAGCCACGTGCTGCTGAAGTAGACACTGAACCGTCGACCCATGCGTCTGCAGTTAAGATACACATGTTGATTATATATTGAGTGTGATTAAGGGAAACAAAATGTTTACTGTTATGCAGCTAAAAGAAACAATTGATTATCCTGAAGGATGACATTTTGTTCATGGCGCATAGACTTGACCAGTAAGCGAGCAGCATGCCAAATGTCCAGTGCATCATCAATTCCTTCGAAGACCTGTCAGGTAGTACGGATCCACGAAATCTTTTCAGGTCGGTTTGCAGTAAAATTTGATTTTACAATATGTCATACTGTTCCGCGTGCAATGATAAAAAATACTGAAGCTTAGAGCCACTGAAAATCTACAAAAAACACCCTCACCACATTCTGGTAAAAGAGGTTCTCACTGTCGGAAAGTATGACGAGAAAATATTGAACTGATAAACCGTCTACCAACATACACACCAAATGACACTGACAGTGAAGAATAAATATTTGTGTATTTCTGTTTCCCTGTTAGTAGAACATACGTGAAATAGGAGGCCGTTCCGCTTCGACTGGAGTCATTGACTGGGCCGGCTGGGGCGATCGTTTACTTTCAGACATAACTATAAAAGGACCACCTAGAGTGCCAATCTTCTCCCCGTGTATACAGCATATGAAAGTAAGCGATCGCCCCAGCCGGCCCAGTCAATGACTCCAGTCGAAGTGGAACGGCCTCCTATTTCACGTATATATATATATATATATATATATATATATATATATACACACACACACACACACACACACACACACACACACACACACACACACACACACACACACACACACACACACACACACACACACACACACACATTATGTTATGAAACACATACACTGATATTCTTATAACGATCGGTATCTACAACAACGTACCGTTGCTTTAAGCCGTACTAATTAGGTAAACAATATACGGCACACAAAAAGCAACATTTTTGTGTTACGCACCTAAAAGAGTCAATGCAAACTTTACCAAGTTATAACTACAATCAACAGTTTGACGTCAGCGATTTATTGAGAATGTGGTCTAAAATGGAAGATTTTAAAGAAACTCCCTATATCATGAAGGATGACATGTTGTTCATGACGCGCAGATTTAGCCAATAAGCGAACAGTAAGCGAAGTTTCCGGCGCGTCATCAATCCCGCCAATGACCTGTTATGAAATTCGGTTGCGTAGAAACTTACTATACGGTATGTTGTGCAGTCGACGAGAACTGCTGATGCCTTCAATGCGGTGACGACACATCGGACAGGACGGGTTGTCACCTGTACGTATCCTGATGGCGCACGAGTAACACAGACACGTATGTGCACACGGGGCGAGCACACAGTCGACTGCCTGGTCCCTGCACACGACGCACTCGTCACCGTCCGACGCGGAGAGCAATGACCGCGGTGGATTGTGGACACGGCCATCTGCAGTAGGACACACATTGATTAACCTGAAGGGTGACATTTTGTTCATAACGCATAAACGTGACCAGTAAGCGAGCAGCAATGTCCGGTGCGTCATCAAGTCCTCCGAAGATCTGTCAGGTAGAACGGATCCGTCGAATCTTATCAGGTCGGTTTGCAGTAAAATTTTATTTTGCAATATGCCATATTGTTCAGCGTGCGATGGTACTAATACGGAGGCTTTGCTGCGAACTACTCAAAATGATCACTCAAAACGGTATAGAGTATTTCGAAGCCACAAAAGTGTGAGGCTACGAAGATTAGAGCCACTGAGAATCTACAAACAACACCCTCACCACATTCCGGTAAAACGTGTTCTCACTGTTGGAAACTCTGCCGAGCGAATACTAGACTAATAAGCGACTAATCTACGAACACACTCCAAATGACACTTAGTGAAATAGTGCGTTGTTTCTCGTTCGTCCCGAGTCATCTACTGGGTCGGCTGGGGCGATCTCTTACTTTCCAACGTAATTATTTAAACGACCTCATACAGCTGCCAAACATTTCACCATATATATGACATACTTATGTACACACATTACGTTATTATATAATTACATTGATATTCTTATAACTATCAAAAATTACAAAAAAATAAACCTTTGCGTAAAGCCGAGCTAACTACGTAAACAATAAATTATACCCTAGATGGCGACACTTGAAGTGCTGGTGAGCTGTGGCACGGTACGTTTGGCTTTTGTTGTGCTTGCAATACCACTGATCCTTGATTCCTTGGTTGGATCCTGTATCCAACTAGTTCTAAAATCATTTAGTTGTCTTCTGCAGAAAAATCGGAGTTTCCATAACGGGAAGCCATCATGTCTAAACAACACTTATGTGTAAAAACAAAAAAAGCATAATTACAAATATTACATGTTTTTTTTGTTATCGATGTGTTTATTTCTTTTTGTGTGTTCGGACAGATTGATTGATTTTCTGAAATATAAACATTAACATAATTAATAACACTTTAAAAAACAACACTCAAAACAACATACACACAAAACAACATACACACAAAACAACATACACACAACAATGTCGTATACCCTGCTGTATGCTAATGGTTAAAGCATTAAAGGGGAACTGAAACGCAGCTGTTTTATGCCACATATTTAGAAACATACTATATAAGTACACATTGATAATGACCGAAATCTGTTTATTTACAAGACACACTGAAAAACTGATTTTGTTCAACGCCTAAGTCAGCAAAATAAAGCACTGCGTTTCGCCACTTTTGTTCTAGGCAAGTTCCAAGCGAATGGTTTGAGTCGCGCTTATCTGATCAATGTAAATTTTCGTTTTTTTGTCGATTTATATCAAAAAGTAGACATTTCTGCGCGAAGAAAATATGGTGCCTTGTCATTCATGGTAATCGTTTTACCCGTCAACAAATTAATTGTTTACGCTTTCGAAATTAAAGAAAAAATGAAAATAATTGAACTTGACTAGCCAATGAATTTGCGTACTTCTCGAAAAACGCAAGACGTATTTGCGCATGCCTACCCAGAATTGAAGACAGCTGACAGAGACGGCATACTATTAATCACACTTAGTCGTGCTTCATTACATTCGAATTATTGTTACATTTCTATCTAACATTCGCCATACATGCATAGGCAGACGCTGAAGTGCAACTGTGGAACTATATGGTAAGCCTAGGGATATGTCACTGAACCCGGCAAATCGCCGAACCGGGCAAATCGTGCCGCTGCTGCAATAAGTCCCATTTCCAGGCCGAGTTAGCCTAACATTATTTCATCGATTAGCAGTCATAAGCAGAAAATAATTACCAAAAAGGTATCAGAATTGTGTTTTGACGTACACCGTCTCTTCCTACTCGTCGCATTCGTATTTAGTCTTCCATCAGCGTCCAAAGGTGACCACCGCATACTTTTGCGGAGCTTTCCGCCGGCAGACACGCCGAATGTTTTTTTTCTCTAAGAATCAAATCAAATCAAATTTATTTATACACCACATATATCTACAAAGCAGATTCAGGGGTGTTTACAAAGTAAAATATGATGTAAGAATACACGTTGTCGTTATAATATTACAATACATGAAATACAATAAAGTACGAAAAAGCCTGATTAAAGATAAATGTTTTCAGGTCTCTCCTAAAACGTCCAGAGTCACGTTGGCTTCTTAGCTCTAGTGGAAGAGAGTCCCAGAGAGTGGGACCTGCACATGAAAATGCGCGTCGGCCGTACCGTTCCAGGTTAACTCTAAGAACAACCATGAGAAACTGGTCGGCCGAGCAAAGACTACGACAGGGAACATATGCACATATACGGTCGCCAAGGTACTGTGGAGTGTTTGCATACACAGCGCCGTGCATCAAGGTCAGCAGTTTAAACTGAATTCGCTGCGCCACAGGTAGCCAATGCAGCTCTCTTAGTGCCGCCGTCATGCAGTGTTGGTCACGCCGACGTAAGCCGAGGACGACACGCGCAGCTGATCGCTGGACCATCTCTAGTCGGTGCAACAAGGTTCCCGTAATGCCATACAGGGCCGCGTTTCCGAAGTCGAGTCGCGACGTGACTAGCGTGTGTACAAGCGACTTGCACGCTGAAAGCGGGAGAGATGGTCGTATTCGCGCTATGCCACGTAGTTTGGCATAGGCAGCCCGACAGGTACGATTAATGTGTGCGGCCATCGACATCGTGGAGTCGAGCTGTACTCCAAGGTCACGTATGTTGGCGGAAGTGCTGACGTTGCAACCGCAGACGTCGATGGGAAGAGGCGGTGGCTGTGTAACACGGTTGTTTGGTGCTGCAAACAGTATCGCATCTGTCTTCGCCTCGTTCAAAAGCAGGTAGCGCGACGCTAGCCATGCTTTCACGTCAGTCACGCAACGGGATATCCGGTCGGCGGCAGACGCAGAATCGTTTCGCGGAAATATGACATAGAGTTGGGTGTCATCAGCGTAGACATGGTAGCGAACACCGTGCTTCTCGAATACGTCGGAAAGACCAGCACAGTATATAGAAAATAACAGAGGGTCCAAAACAATGCCCTGTGGAACTCCATGTCGTAGTCGGCTGTCGCATGAAAGATGACCGTCAACGCTGACGCATTGTGTTCGGTCGGCTAGGTAAGAGGCGAGCCAGCGAAGTGCGTTGCCTCGCACGCCGATTCGGTCTAGTTCAGCAACAAGAATGTCATGGTCGATCGTGTCGAAAGCAGCGCTGAGGTCAAGTAGAACAAGTACTA
Source organism: Paraescarpia echinospica (assembly GCA_020002185.1). Taxonomy (NCBI): domain Eukaryota; kingdom Metazoa; phylum Annelida; class Polychaeta; order Sabellida; family Siboglinidae; genus Paraescarpia; species Paraescarpia echinospica. The sequence continues at coordinate 34,448,509 of CM034537.1, read as the reverse complement.
CATGCCTACGAGCATCCAGTGATCTTAACACGTCGTCTTGGATACACAAAATCGCTGTCTCAACGCTGTGTGACGGGCGGTAGGCGCTCTGAAAAGGATCTCCGATGCCGTTGTGTTGAATATGCAAACGCAATTGGGCCGAGACATGGCGTTCAAGTAACTTGGATGCATACGGAAGGTTCGAGATAGGTCGGTAGCTCGCGTAGTCGGCGGCAGGAAGACCGGGACGTTTAAGAAAAGGCGTGATGACTGCGTGCTTCAGCCGGGCAGGAACAGTGGAAGACTCGTAAGACAGGTTGACCAATTTCACGAGAATCGGCGCCAAGATGGATGTATTCGCCTTCAGAATAACGGAGGGCAGTGGATCAAGCTTAGACGACTTTGTCTTGCCATTTGTGATGAGTGTCGTTACTTCTTCGAGAGTAGCCGATTGAAACGCTAGTAGCGGCGAAGAAACCATACGTGGCTGTGCGTTGTCAACATCAGCTGACGGAACCATGATTCAGCTGCGGATCGAGTTGATCTTGTCAAAGAAGCAACAACGGCGGGGCCACCAATGTCGTTGGGAAGATGGTTCACACACTTACGACCAAGAAGATGGTTCGCAATACGAAACATTGCCCTGTTGTCGTTCGAGGCGGATTCAATTTCTTTACTGTAGAATGCAGCTTTCGTAGAGGCCAGCGTCCGGCAGTACTGGTCACGTAACAAAGTATAGGAAAGACGGTGGTCGTTGGTCCTGCTACGTCGCCACGTGCGCTCACGCAGATGGACCTGACGTTTCAGCTAATCCAGTTGCCGACACCACCACGGAGTATGTGGTCGTTCTGTGACCGTACGCTGCGCAAGTGGTGCGTGAAGATTGATCAGACAGGAAAGCTCTGAATAGTACTGATCATACAAGCCGCCTACGTCACAGACAGGTTGAGTAACGAAATCGCACCCACATAGATCTTTCGTGAATTTGGTGTTGTCTATCGCAGCGTATCGACGGTATTCTATCTTCTTGCGTGGCGGGCGGGGCTTGGTGGTGGCGAGGTCACAAAGAACGGCAAAGTGATCTGTGACAAGATCGTCGGCGGATACTCGCGTAACAGGCGACGAAGAAGAAGCGGTGATGATGAGGTCAAGCACATTACCGCGGTTGTGTGTCGCGTCGGTGACGTTCTGTCTCAGGATGGCGTCTGAGAGAATATCATGTAGAGCTCGTGCGTGCGCATCGTTGTTGTCGCCGTATCGCACGTTGAAGTCACCGAGGATAATGATCCCGGACTCCGACCCGACGCGTTCAACGAGATCTCGAAATTCGGCAAGGAAAGTGGCGAACGGCTGGGAGTTAGGGCTGGACGATGGCGGTCGGTAGATGACGAACAGGCGTAATGTAGAGGAGATTCTATGGCAGCGTAATTGAAGGTCGAGACACTCAAAAGATGAAGCGGGCCAAAGACGAGAGGTCGACAGTGTAAGATGCTCTGAACAGAACGCCGACACCGCCGCCACGACGGTTACTCCGAGCAACGTGCTCAAGGAGACAGCCGCATGGTGTGACGGCGGTCAAACCATTCCGTCGAAGTATGTGAAAAACAATTTCTTAGCAGTATAGTACATCCAATAGCCATTCAGTGCATTCAATCGTGTGTCGTCTATTGAATTACTGTGTGCAGCGGTGCCTGTCATTTCGCGACTCAAACCACTGGCTGCTGGATATTATTGATGCCGCCCAGTGCCAATAGTGGCCAAGTTTAAAAAAATATTGAAAATATACCGTGGCGCTGTAATCATCAAATTACGGTGACGTGTAGTGTAAATGGTAGGTTCTTATGTTTGGGAAATACAATCAACGCTTTTGATGTCCTTACCATGAATTGCCGGTCGGGGACTGGTGGACCTCTCTCTGGACGACACCAACAAACTCACAGTCGGCGGTACACTGGGCGAGAAAGGGTATGCCCGAGATGGTGGCGGGGACGCCGGTGCTATGGGCTGGGACGTCGGCGGGTAAAGACTCGGACTAGAATCGTCCTAAACAAACCGGACTAATGTCTAATTGCGTTGTTGCAGACGTAACAACAACAAACACGACAACAACAATTACACTAATTGGCTATGTATTGAGTTCCAGAACAGAACTTTGTGCCACTTCACAACACACAAAACATCATCATGTCACTCGCATTGAGCACAACCACGAATCACTGCCATTAAATAACCACGTCACGTCACTCACGTTGAGCACAACGACGACGTCACTGCCATTAAATAACTGCGTCACGTCACTCGCTTTGAGGTCAACCACGGCATCACTGCCATTAAATAACTACGTCACGTCACTCGCGTTGAGGTCAATCACCTTATCAGTGCCATTATAATTATAATTACGTCACGTCGCTCGTGTTTATGTCAACCACGGCATCGCTGCCATTAAATAACTGCTTCACGTCAGTCGCATTGTGCACAGTGACGCCGTCATTACCATTAAATAATCATATCACGCCATTCGCATTGGGGATCACAACCATATCACTGTCATAAATAAATACGTCACGTCAATCGCATTTAGCACAACAATGCCACCACGGTTATTCAAAACTATGTCACGTTAGTCGCACTGAGCACAACCACGGCATCACTGCCATTAAATAACTACTTCACGACAGTCGCATTGTGCACAGTGACGCCATCATTGCCATCAAATAACCATATCACGCCATTCGTATTGAAGACCACGACGATATTACGACATTAGATAAAAAATTGCACTTTGGCTGCCGAACTATACAATTATTACCAAAATGTGAACATGCGATAATCATTGACTGCGAGCATGTGTTATCTTAAACATGTTAATGGTGGTATTTTGTTTAAGTACATACAGCTGTATATTACCAGTACACGTTGATAGTTATGTAAATGCGAGCGCTTCAGAAGAGACAATATCCAGCACGACAGTACCATATTATAAGAACATGTTAAAATTCACTCTTATATTTTTTTACGGTTTCATTGACTTCGATCAGCTAATACTTTGGAATAGCCACAAATTGGGCAATTACACGTTTGCTCATGTTGACTCACCTGAGGTTCATTTGACGGCAAGTGCGTCGCTGTAAAAAAGATGCATCTGTCAATAAATAATTATATTTACAACGAGAGGTAGTGCGTCAGTGAAATGCTGTTATCAGAGTGAGCATTGCAGTAGGGTTTGGACAAAGTGTTTTGCAGTTACTATATCGTCGATGTGTTCTTATAAGGAATCTGAGTGATGCCACCCTGGCACCCTTGAGCATTTTTTTTTACAAAATATACAAATTAGTGTCGCCATTAATAAATATTACATTTTCATCAAAATCTCAGTAACTATAGACAATAGCGCAACAAATGTGGTGTTTATACCTATGTTTTGAATGTCTGTGGTATTGTTCAGGAGGTTTTCAAAAAATACTACCGTCCTTTACCCAAAATATGCGAATTAGGTGCAGCCATTTTCAAAATATTTAATTTTGCCCGTATTGCAGTAAGTGTGCTTGATAATTAAATAGACGAAATACCTGTGTTTTGAAGGTATACAATATCGACGATGATATTCAAATTGTTGTCATACCAACAAAGTTCCACTTGTTCAGTTGCCGCGCTGACTATGTAGAATTCGCTTAACGTCAGTGTTAAATCAGCAAAAATATTGTTACAGTTAACCGTCACCTGAAAACCTAAATTTTAAATAACGCCTATCCTCCCCAGCTTCTTAGCACATCCATCCATTTGTTGACGACTTTCGCCTAGCACACAAGTACGAGAATGCATAATCCTTTGGTTTTGTTGCGCCACTGAGCTCGGATTGTCTGGGGATATTGGTGCTTAAGAAGTAATTTATTGATTTTTTTAATTATTACTAATATGCAAATTAGCAACAAACGTTGAGAAAAATCAATGTTTTATCAATATTTTCGGAATTATTTATGACATCGTTTCAAATGTTGTGTCTCACATGGTCAGGAATTTCTATAGTGTAATTCAGGAATCCTAGTGGGTGCAGTCAATAACAAGTACAACAGTACTAAAATACTTTTAAATAGATTAGTAATGAAATATTGAAGCTATCTGAGCCTTGCAACTCTGCCTATTGAACCATAATATGTTGTCCTATTTTTCTTTGCAGCTGGCCACTGCAAGTCCGTCAAATATGGTTTATAACCTTAAATCCAATGGAGGCACTACCGACAGATAGTCTTCGATATATTAGGTTCATGAAGGGGGAACATAACTGTCAAGTTAAACATGCTGAAACGGTGGGCATTGAGCATGCACGTATGTTGCAAAGTTGTTAAATACGTCGCTAACGTGGCAGATGGGTACAAACAGACGGATATGACCACACATAAAGAGGATAAGCCGCCACACATCGAGTCTGATAAGCAAGATCGAGAAAAGATCAGGGAACAACTTCGAAAATGCATTGGTCCTACTGATCCGGCAGATCATCCAAACGGTACCATAAACATTGTTACCGGCATAGTAGCTCCAAACGCATGGAACGCAGAGAATCCGGTCGACATCGGAAATACACAACTCGAGTCATTTGAAAGGAGCTGGTCAACAGAAATTTAATAATGTTGCTTTGTTCATGTGGGCTGCTACAATGTCAGTTTCAAAAAAACTCACTGAACAATTGCACTACGGCTGTTTACGACGTAGAAGCCTAGAGAATTGGGATTACAACAAACCTTTAACATTGATCTCACATGAGGGTTCCGCCACGAACGTCCCCAGTGTCAACATCAATGTTTGATTGATATGGTGAAATGCGGTTGACAGGTGAAGCAAAGGTGACGGCTCGTGATGGATGAGCCATTCAGTGGATCATACATTGGTTATTAAGGGAACAGTCGAATACATTACGAACAGTTTATGCTTGTATACATTTAAGGAAACCGCGAACGGAGATATGTGCCTCCAGTTGGATGGTAGTGTGACTTCAGCATCAAATGTGGAACCCAATCGGCAGTCATCATGCCACTAGATGTCACAGAATCAGTCAACAGACTCCATTTTCACCCCAGAGATTTGCTGTGATTGTGACGGAATAAACAAATCAGTTGGTAGATTTAATTTGTCAGCAGCTTGTTGACAAGGGACAAACTGAAATGCTATGAACGACACACAAGCTTGTTATAACTGGTCGGGACCCTGTCACCGAAGAACTACACCATGGTGTTCTAACAAACCGAAAGTATCATCAAACTACACACGAGGAGGCTGAAAATCATAATTCAAGAAATAACACAATTAGAAATAACAACTAATTAGTCCATGCTGGAGCAAACATCACCACCATCATATGCAATGACACCGATGTTTTCTTCCTGCTCCTCCACTACAACGCAGGACTGCAAGGTTTCTGGCCTACTGCAAGGCTAAGGGGTAACCCGGCTATGCCCGGATAGCTAGGTGCATTACAGCAGTGGGTTCTCTTGTTTCACGCGACGACCGCGTCACAAGTCATCGTCGTACGTACATTGTAATACAGCTTGTGTGCGCGATGAAATCGCAAATTATAAACCATTCTTGTAAATTAGAACTACTACTACTACGTGCGCGCCAACACACACATACATACATGCACACATACGCACAAGCACACACACGCACACATGCACGCAAGCACACACGCACACACGCACACACGCACACACGCACACACGCACACACGCACACATGCACAAACACGGACACACACATATATATACACACACACACACACACACACACACACACACACACACACACACACACACACACACACACACACACACACACACACACACACACACACACACACACACACACACACACACACACACGGTAACGCACGCAGTTTTACCGCGTTCGTTCTGTTCATAGTCTACCTGCCTCGATCCACACTGATTATAAAGGCCTTCAGCACAAACACAACATCATGGGATCATTGCGATAAAATGTAGTTTTTTTTCTCGGTATATATCATATTATATATTTTATTAAGACATTTTTCATTTTATTAAAATGGATTAAAATTGTAGGTAATAGTTGTGTTCCTACGAACACGTATTTCACACGCAAAATCACCACACAATGTATTTAGAACTATAAAACCATAGCAGTGACGCGGGAACGAAATTCATATTGGGGGGGATAACGGAGCTTCAGCACCACTGAAATATGTTTAACCCAATTTACGCCACCACGCCTCCTATTACTGGAGGGGGGCCGAACACAATGTGTCTACCCTCCAATTGTACACACCTTTCACAGCCAACAAAAATACACATTGACACTCGCCACAAAAAAAATAATATTCACGCTCACATTTAATGGGGGCAGAACCATATGAATGCCCCCCCGAGAAATTACAGGGGGCAGCTGCCCCCTTTGCCCCCTGTTCTCGCGTCTTTGGACCTTAGTACATCAATTAACTTCATTAACTATAATTATAAGGTAACGGTATTGCAAGAAATGTTCTAATAAATCATGTGAATGTTCCACCAGCATCACAGTGGACGTACCACATCCTCACATCTGTGTTGGCTAAAGTAATCAATAAAACACTTAGAGAATATTATGTTTCTTTGTTTTTCATGTCATCTGAATTTCCACATATATCGTATAAATATATACAAAGTCATGTAGTCGTTGGAGTGGTCTTCTGCAACGCAATCAAATCGATCGTTTATGTAGATACGTTTCAATGTTCCCGTGATTTATTCGGAATTAAATTACCATGGAAATGACCAAATTGGTTTAAGATGAGAAGATTCAAAATTCAATAATTTTATTGTCCGTTTAAAACATTGCATTAAAACGGAAACTTTCCTTTAAAAACGCATTGAAGCCAGTAATAAAATTGGTACAACACACATAACATTGGTAAAACACATTATGGACAGTAGAACACTCAACAGTTCAAACAGTTACATAAAACTAGCATTTAAGATTAAAAGACAGAGGAAATAAACGATTTCTTGTACAGATTTTCTCTCGCTAACGGCACTTTCAAACGTCTCCCTGACGGAAGTTTCTGGAAAGCTGCGTTGAGAGAATGGACCGGGTCGCATAATATTTGAGTAGCTTTCCTTTTTATGGCAACATTATTCAAACTGGACAGTTGTCTCTGATCACGACCAATCAATTTGCTACCTAATTTGACAATACGTGCGAGCTTTATTTAAATTTTGCTAGTGACGTCGCCGTACCATGTTATTATATTAAATGATAGAATGCTTTCTATTAACCCCCTGTATACGAGTTGAAGAATGTGCTGTCTAACATGAAAGCTTTTCAATTTTCTCAAGAGAAAAATTTGTTGCTTGGCTTTCTTGTAGACATAATTTACATGTTCACAAAACGTTAAGCTTTGATCAAGTAAAGTTCCCAGGTACTTTAAGCTATCGACTATTTCAAATTATAGATTATATATTGAGATCAGTTTTGGTACCTGTTTAATCCTTTCCCCTCCAAAGACTAACTCTTTTGTTTTAGCTATGTTCAGTTCAAGAAAGCTGGACTTAAACTGAGAAGTTAACTAATCATCATGCCATGTCTTAATCTTTGCTTTAATAGAAAATTACTGCCAATCCCCCGCTCTAAGCCAACATTTAAACCGGCAATTATCTTACTACTAGCTGGAGATGTAAGGCTAAATTCTGGACCTGCTATCAGGCGCAACATTCGAGTGGCCACCACTAACGTTCTACCTATCCGAGACAAAACAGCCTCGCTTACCGATTTATTAACTTCCAAGACAATAGACATCCTTGCAGTCACTGAGACCTGGCTCAGACCACATGACACAGCTGCATGCATTGCTAACATTTCTCCTTCCAGTTTCACCTTCCATCATCGCCCACGTTCAGTTGGGCGAGGTGGTAGTGTTAGATTTCTCATCTCAAAACAGTTCAAAGTTAATTTGCATTCAAACCCTGATTACTTCAGCTTTGAAGCCATCTGTGCCGAAATTTCCGATTAAACTTTCTCTGCTTATTTTGTGTGCATTTATCGGCCTCCAGGACACCCTGCCCATTTCTTTGAAGAATTCCAGGATCTACTTGAAAATCTGGCATCTATTTATTCAGGATTTTATATACTCGGTGATTTTAATCTTTATCTGGGCACACCTTCATCAACACCAAGTACATTTAATGACATTCTTGCATCCTATGACATGAAACAACACGTTACCTTCTCAACACACATACATAGCCACTGGCTCGATCTCTTAATCACCCGTTGAGATTGTAACAATATTCAGACACCTACTGCTTCAGATGGTTTATCAGACCAGCACACTGTCATTGTTGATCTCAAAGTTCCTAGAATTCCCGTACAGTCCAAACACAACGTGTTTTACCGACCGATCCATAAGATTGACATTGCTGCATTAATGGCGGACATCCTTAAACCCGACCTAATCAGTAACCCCAAAGAACATCTATCAGATTTGTGTCGACAGTACTGTCAAGTACTCACAGATTTATTTAATAAACATGCACCCCTGAGATACAAATTTGTGTCCCAAAAGTCACATACTCCATGGATGACTCCTGAAATTTTACAATCTAAAATGCGCCGGCGCTATCTTGAACGGGTATGGCGCAAATCACGCTCGCCTTTGGACAGAACACGATATTCTAAACAGTGTCACTACTGCAACAGATAAATGGCCAAAGCTAAATCAAATTATTACACAAACATGGTCTCGAGTAACTCTGATAACCCACGTCAGCCATGAAACTGCATAAATCATATTCTACACAAACGGCCGCCTCCATCTCTACCTAGTCATGTGTCAGTCAAATATGTGTGTGACTCGTTTTCTAGTCATTTCAAAGATAAAATCTGTCTTATACGTTCTGCTTTTCCATATCACATTTTAAATACTGTAAATATGAACTGCCCACAATTAAATTCTCCACTTGTATTGTTTGTGCTAGCCACAGTTGATCTCGATCCATTACCAACCATACTACTAAAAGCATGTCTTGACTCTTTACTTGGTACAATAACAAATATCATAAATTTCCAGATGATTTTAAACATGCACATATAAATCCTGTTCTCAAGAAGACTCTGCCAAAAGATTATTTCAAAAAATATAGACCAATTTCTAATCTTAGCTTCATTTCTAAGATACTCGAGAAAGTTGTAGCAAGCCGTCTAAGGTGTCATATCAGCTCAACTTGTTTATCCAGTGTGCTACAATCAGCATACAACACAATTTCATTCTACAGAGACTGCTCTGCTAAAAGTACACAATGATGTTATATTAAACATTGATAAAGGCAAAGTAACTGCACTTACTTTGCTTCATCTGTCTGCCGTCTTTGATACCATTAATCACAACTCCCTCCACAATTTCCCATAATTGGTACTCCAATGCAGCGAGGTAAACTTAATTACTTTTTCCAACATGTATCCTGAGTCAAAACGTCTCACCAACAGCATCAGTACGGAATCTAGGAGTGATCTTTGATTGCGACTTCAATTTCAGACTTCACATATCCCAAACGTGCCGTTGCTGTTTTTATCATGTCCGTGATCTTCGCCGCATTCGCCGACATATGTCGCTTTCTGTCGCTAATACTATCGCAACAGCTCTTGTTAGCAGCAGATTAGATTATTGCAATTCCCTCCTTCATAATATTGCTATGAAGAATATTGCAAAACTACAACGTGTCCAATTTTTTTTTAGCAAGGGTAGTCACACAATCTCCTCGATTCTCCTGCTCAGTGCCACTTCTAAAATCACTGCATTGGCTCCCCGTGCGATATCGCATTATGTTTAAGATCTGTACAATCACCTACCAAGCCCTTTCATCCAAACAACCTAGTTATTTACACTCAACGCTCACACCAGCTAGACAAGCCAGACAACTTCGGTCGTCTAGTTCGAAGTTGTTATCTGTTCCTAGAGTTGGAACTCAAGCTTTTTCAGTTGCCGCGCCAACTATATGGAATTCGCTTCCCGTTAATGTTAAATCAGCAGAAAATATTGTTACATTTCGTCGTCACCTGAAAACCTATCTGTTCAATATCGCCTATCCTCCCTAGCTTCCTAGTACATCCATCCATTTGTTGATGACTTTCGCCTAGCACACGAATACGAAGAGAAGAGGTTTTGGTGCGTCACTGAGCTCGGATTGTCTGAGGATGTTGGCGCATTAGAAGTGATTTATTATTATTATTATTTAGGAGGTAATACTGAGAAGGAAAGAGAGGTAGCAGCTTAAGCTCAACTTTGTTTTGATATTCTAATTTTGCCATTTTTATTTTGCTTCTAAGCTACTTGTTTGTACTCTGACAGATGTACCATCTCCCTTCAAAAACGCTAGATTTTTTATCATTCAGTTTACCTTTGACTTCTTTGGTAATCCACGGCTTGTTATTTGGGAAAACACTAACAGTTTTCGTTTGTGTTACTGTTTATTCACAGAACTGAATGGAGGATGTGACAGTGTCAGCAAGTTCATCTGCATTCTCAGAGCAGCCAACAAAAAACACCTGCCAATCCGTGCTGTCAAAGCACCCATTGAGTGCCTCTGAACTGTCATATTCCCAGACTCGTACACAGTGAGTCTTGGTTTTTCCCTTATCGACAGCTGCCTATATTTAGGCACTATGTGAATCACATTATGGTCCGATCGTCCTAGCGCGGGTCTGCCCAATGACCGGAATGCGTCAGAAATGTTGCTGAAGCACAGACCAATCGTCTTGTCGAGACGCGTCGGACACATCACGCTCTGGTGGAGATCTGTCAGGAGATCAGCGATGTCGCAGTTGTTACAGTCACCCAACACGAACACAGCCTAGTCAGTTGATTTATTGATCGCCGTGTATAATCACTGGGCGACACGCTCCTCTGCCTGTGTATTGTTGGGGCCAGGAATGTACACAAGTATGACCATTTCTGTCATAACCGCAATCAAGACAAACGCCATCCAACGGTAATCCATCTCCGGTGTGCACACGAAGACCTGAGGCCGTTGCGTTTCGTAGGAATTTCGGAATAGGAGACGGCATATACAGTCAAGTCACGTATGCTTTCACCAGTCATTGGGTTCATTTATACCAATCCGACGTTCCAGGAGGTATACTGCATCCCGGACAGTTCAGCTAATCATTACTACAGTTTTGTAATCATACACCTAATTGGCCAAACGGCTCCAGGAATGTTAGGTATATGTAGTTGCTGCAAAATGGTAATAAATGGAACGTAAGCACGCGATCGGCTCACATGCGTGGTGTCGGGTGGCAAGTAAACAGATGGTTGACACTGGGGTAAGGAACAGCACGGTATTTACGATGAAGAAACAGTTTACATATCTGTCAATTATTTAAACTCCTACAGTAAGGCAATTTTTAGTTAAACCTGTGATGTTACGAAGGATAGGACTCAACAGCAGTTGGAAGTTACCACGAGGCTTCCCTCGCAGACATTCCATCATAACCTGCAATAGGACCTTTTTGTGAAAAACACTTTGTGTTTCCGTTGCTGCTGCATAAACAGTATTTTACAACCATCACATGAATGTTGGATGGATACCGGAGTTCGTGCTGCAGAGTCCGTAGATGTTCTACCGGTTGCTGAAGATGATCTAGGATTATCCACTATTGTCGATGTATCAGCATGTGTTGCGGATGCTACAGGATAGTACTGTTCTATTGAGCAGCCATCGGCTGTTACGTGACATGTTGAACACTCAAACTGGGGAATTTGTTCAGAGGATTTCAAATGTGCATATATTTGTGCGTGTGATAAGTAAAGTAATTAATATTTATCGACTTGCTTATACAATCAAGAGGAAAGAATAGAAAGTCATGTGTGGAAAACGTGAATTTTCTCAAATCAATTAACGTATTCAATCATCAACAGTCAATTAAATTATCGCTAAAATAAAATGATTTTTTGTGTTGGGTATATTTACTTCTCAAGAAACTGTTTAGTTTTTGTCTCTGTATAATTTAGACCGCATCTCGCGGCCTCCTTCAGTAGACTGAGTTTACGGTCATGTCACATGACCTATGTCATGTGACTTAAGCTGGAGTATGACTGGCGGGAGCTCGTGGACAACGTATCTGTTCAGTGAAGGCTCCCCCCTGTAGATGTTAATCGCGTCCTTGATCGTTCTCCGACGCCAGTTCTCCTCGAGGTCCAAGATTTTTACATCTTCCATCGAACACTGGTGGCCAGTGTTCTACTTGTGTTCGCTTATCGCTGATATGGGTTAGCGACACGATAGATGTTCTTTAAATCGTTTGCCCAGTGTCCTCGCTGTTTCTCCTATGTAGTGTTGGTCTCATTCAGGGCACTGGCTGTCATATACCACCCCACACTTTGCTGCCTTGTCTGTCTTGTCTTTTGGGTGTACCAGCAGGGACCTCAGGGTGTTTCATCGGTTTGTGGTATACTGGTATGCCATAGGACTTAAACATCCTTGTCCATGAGGCTATATTTGGCGGAGATAGATCGTAGAAATTGGTGGTGCAGAAAAGTTGATAAACAAGTGGAATTACTGATTGATAAGTATTATTCTTGCCTTAATATCATTCATAAAGTTGCAATAAACATATATTGAGTAGCAGTTGTGCTTAAAGTTAGTTAGTTATAGTATTTTAGAATACCTTAGTATAGTGAGTGATAATAGGGTAACTCACTTAGGCTTCGATAATTTGAAGACAAGATTTAACAAACCTGATTATGTGGTAGAATATATAGGAGATAAAGTAACAACCATCAAACTACTTACATAAGATAATATCTGTGTAAGCCAGTACTTGCTAGATATTTTGATTAGGTAGCATTGTTGTTAAAATTAAGCAAGGGCGATAGTCGGGCGGCGTAACCTAAATAAATAAAGCAGCCTAACGTAACGTAATTGATTGTATTTAAATTAGGTCACTACCGGTAATGTTAGCGTTCGTGTCAGGATAAATAGTTGGCTGTGTAATTGAAATTTGTAACCTAAAGTGTGCTGTAGTACACAGGAAACAGTCTTTATAAAGACTAAGTTAGTTAAGTTATTAAATAAATTCTGATCGGGATATGGCGCCTTGCAAGCGGCAAGTCAAGGCAAAGCGACACTTGGTGTGCGATCACTGCCACAGCTGGGTAGATTTTGCATTGTCCGGCTGTGGGAAGTCATGGGCAGAAACCATGGAGGAAGGATTCACCTTTCAGTGCATTGGGTGTTGGAAGGTGGAGTGTCTGCAGAAGGAGATAGTTAGGTTGACAGATATTGTGAAGGGAATGGAGATGGGAATTAGCAAGGAGGCAGGTCGAATGGAGAGAGACGACAGGGAGAGAGGTGAGAATACTGCAAGACTGAAGGAGAATAGCAGTGGCAAGAAAACTGAGGAAAGGAGATTGAGAGGAGGGAAGGTGATTGGAGGAGAAGAAATTGGAAAATCGACAACAGAAATCGTGACAAGCGTGAAGGTGACAGGGAAGAAAGTGACCGTAGAGAAGGAGGGAGGGAAGATGGGAAGGGAGAGGAGAGAGGAAAACGAGATGGGACGAACGAAGAAGGGACGAAAGGAAGTGAGAGAAAATGTGATAGAAGAGAAGTCGATAAAAGGGAAGGTGACAAGAGAAAAAGCGACAGGAAAGAATGGATCGGAAGAGAATGTGACAGGAGAGAAGACGACAGGGGGAAAGACAACAAGCAGACAGATGCAAACCGAAGAAGGAGCTATTCTAAGGCAGTGATAGAGGGGGCAATGAGGAAAGAGAGGGTGTTTATGGGCGACTCCATTATGAGAAAGACGGACAAGGCACTGAGCGAGGGGAAGGACATCGTTGTTTGTTTACCGGGGGCTAGGATTGAACATGTAACTGACAGGGTAGAGAAGGTATTGGGACATGGCAAGGGGGGGTCTATACTGGTACATGTAGGAACAAATAATGCAGACAGGGAGGGAACAACTGCGATAGTACAGAAGTATAGACAGTTAGTGAGGAAGCTACAGAAGACGAGAGTTGAACAGGTTATTCTGTCAGGAATTTTGCCAGTAATGGGAGGAAGGGGGGCAACGTATAGAAACTGTAAGAGGATGGCGATCAACGTACTAGTTGAGCAGATGTGTGACGAAGAGGGGGTGGGATTCACAGATTTATGGGGATACTTTGATGGGAGGGAAGATATGTACATGAGAGATGGCCTCCATCTTAGTGGAAAGGGGGCAGCAGTTTTCTCAGAGAACCTGCTGCGATCTGTTGACAGTGGGACAGGTTGTATCTATTTAAACTAGATTCGCAGGGGGGACTCACAGAAAAGCCTGAAAATGGAGGCATAGATAAAGACAGCACAAATAAATCAGCAAATAACAGTGTGGAAAACTCTTCTGAAGCTGGATATAAATGTGTTTGTTTAAATGCAAGGAGTATAGTAAACAAAAGAAATGAACTAAACATTATGGTAGAAGATATTGACCCTCATATAATAGGTATAACCGAATCCTGGACCACCACCGATATATCAGATGCTGAATTGGGACTGACAGGATATGTAATGTTTAGAAAAGATAGAATAGGAAGAAAGGGAGGTGGAGTTATTTTATATATTAAAGAATCTATTCAGGCTTATAAAATAAAATTAGAAAGAGAAGCAGATTGCGAAGAAGCTGTTTGGTGTAACATAGTTACAGGAAACTCAACGTTAACAGTTGGGTTAGTTTATCGAAGTCCAAACATAAGCATAGAAGAGAATGAAAAAATACAAAACGCTATAAGGGAAGTAAGCAAACGGGACTGTATTATTATGGGGGATTTTAACGACGGGCATATACAATGGAAATCTCTACAGAGTATGGGGAGTGAGGACCACAAGTTTTTAGTTTTAGTTCAAGATACATTCCTTTCTCAACATGTGCTAGAACCAACCAGGGGTGAGAATGTGTTAGACATAGTTTTGTCCTCACAGAATGAATTAGTTGACAATGTCAAGATATGTGAGCCACTGGGGAGTAGCGATCACAACCAGATACATTTTATCATCAAAGTAAAATCAGAAAGGAATAGTAAAAAGCAGTATAGGAGAAATTTCCACAAAGGAAGGTATAAGGACATGAGGAAATATTTAGCAAAGATAGACTGGAATAACACACTGAAAAATAAGACGGCAACAGAATGCTGGAATGTATTAAAGAGTGAAATTAAGTGCATAGTCGATAAATTTGTACCCTTCAAAAAACAAGGAAAACGGTCCAAAAAGAAACACTTATCGAAAGAAGCCATTAGAAAAATTAAGTACAAAACAAATGATGTGGAAGTCATACAGATGTACTGGAAATGATGAAGACTACAACAGTTATAAAGAAGCACTTAACCAAGCTACAGCTGAAATTAGAAATTCAAAGAGAAGCTATGAACAACAATTAGCTAGTAATATAAAACATGACAGCAAGAGTTTTATGCGTATGTTCGAAGCAAACAGAAAGTTCAAGATAAAGTCGGTCCTCTAGAAGATAGTGCTGGAAATATAATATCAGAGGGATTCTTAATGGCAGAAGACCTAAATGAGTACTTTAGTTCAGTGTTTACCAGGGAAGATATTAGTTCACTGCCAGTACCAGAGGCTAAGTTCAAGGGGGCAGATTCAGACTACTTAGGACAATTAATTGTAACCCCGGAAATGGTATGTAAGAAAATAAGGGCTATGAAGGATAATAAATCACCTGGAGTGGATGGTATTCCACCCAAACTACTATTGGAAATTGTAGAACAAATTAGCATACCGCTTGCAACAGTTTTCAATTTGTCATTAGAAGAGGGAGTGGTTCCTTTAGAATGGAAAGAAGCAAACATTATACCGTTATTCAAAAAGGTTCGAGAAACAAGTCAGAGAACTATAGACCAGTGAGTTTAACATCAGTGATTTGTAAATTGTTAGAAAGACTAATTAAAGATCACATGGTGGATTTTCTTGTTAAACAAAACTTGATAAACCCATCTCAACAATGTTTTTTTTAAAGCGAGGTCATGCTTAACAAATATGTTATGTTTTTTGGAAGACATCACTAAGTGGGTAGATGAGGGATCACCAGTAGATATAGTCTACTTAGATTTTCAAAAAGCTTTCGACGAAGTACCACATCAAAGATTACTGCTTAAACTAAAGGCCCATTGCATAGGAAATGGTATAATAAACTGGATAGAACAATGGTTGATTGACAGAAGTCAACGTGTAGTAGTTGATGGGGAGGCTTCAAACTGGAAATCAGTATTGAGTGGGGTACCACAGGGATCAGTATTAGGTCCTATATTATTCTTAATATATATCAACGATTTGGATGATGAAATAACAAGCAAGGTGTTGAAATTTGCGGATGATACAAAAGTGTTTAGAAGGATTAAAAGTGATGGAGATAGACAGCATTTACAAGATGATCTTGACAGGTTGATCAAATGGTCTGAAAAGTGGCAAATGCTGTTCAATTTTGGGAAATGTAAATGCCTCCACACAGGACATGGGAACGAAGAAGTAGAATATACAATGGGGGGTACTGTACTAAGTACTACTGTAAAAGAAAAGGACTTAGGGTTAACCATTAGTGCTGATATGAAGGTTTCAGAGCAGTGCGGAATTGTAGCTTCAAAGGGAAATCAAATCCTTGGATTAATTAGGCGAAACATAACGTATAAGGAAAAAGAGCTAATAATACCGCTGTACAAAACAATAGTTAGGCCTCATTTAGAATATTGTATTCAAGCGTGGAGGCCATATCGCGGGAAGGACATAGATATGCTAGAAAGAGTGCAGAGGAGAGCAACTAAAATGATACCAAAACTGAGGGATCTTAGTTACGAAATACGCCTAAAAAATGCGGTTTAACAACACTAGAGACCAGGAGGTTGAGAGGAGATCAGATAGAAGTGTTTAAAATATTGAAGGGTTATGAAAATATTGATAGAAATATTTTTTTCTCAGTTAAGAAAGATAGAAGGACTAGAGGACATGAACTTACATTGGCAAAGGAGCAGAGTAGATTGGATATAAGAAAGTTTTCATTTTCACAAAGGACTGTAAATGAATGGAACAGATTACCTGCTGATTGTGTGGGTGCTAGTAGCGTGAATATGTTTAAAAATAAAATCGACACATACCTCAGACGGGCGGGATACACATAGATAAAAGGGTCGGACTCTCGATAAGCCAAAGGGCTTCCTTGTCCACCTGCCACCTAGAGTTAATTCTCTGGGTGGCAATCTTGTTAAATCTTGTTAAATCTTGTTAAATTGTTCAGGCAGCTTACTGATATAGGGTACAACTATGGCATGTTGTCTTCTTTTGGTTTCTTTGGTGTTGACATTCTCCTTATTTCTCCTTTGTTGTGTGGTATTAAACATCCAAAGTTTGCAACCGTTCATTTTCAAAACATTCTTGATGTGCTCCAACTCTTTGATCTTATCCTCCTCTTCAGTTACCAAATATTTTGCCCTTTGGAAGAGTGTCCTCACCACGGATCGTTTGTATTCTAATGGGTGGTTTGAATCCCAGTTCAAATACTGGTCTGTTTGTGTTGCCTTCCGATACACCTTAATCTTGGTTGACCGATCGTCCTTCAGACATACGCATGTATCTAGAAAGACTAGTGTGTTGTCATGTTCTAGTTCTACTGTGAACTTGATGTTATCGTCCATTGATTTCAGGTGTTGTGTGAACTGTTCTTCTTCACTCCCTTGTAGCACTTTGGAAGTGTCATCCAGTATCACAACCAGATGTCTGGAGGGTGATGTGCTCCAGCTTGTGTCACATGATATAGTTCAGTCTGCTGAAGAAGGCCGCGAGATGCGATCGAAATTAAACATAGAAAAAACAAAAAGGTTTGTCGAGAGTAAACAATAACCAAGAAACGGGATCATCACTACATTCAATTATTTCTTTGTGTGCTAACTGTGTCTATATGTCAGAAAACAGTAACAGCAAAAATTGATGTATTTATTTGAGACATTTTTATGTAGTGAACATTATTGAGATTATTGAGATTAGTTCAGTTGCATACGTAAGGTATTATTACAACATCGTACTTGAATTTCAATAGTTCCTCCTGGACATATATTTCAAGGTAACGTGTGGCTTATCTAGGTTTGGAAACCCCAAAGTGTCCAGTATGTACGCCACAAATATCAACTCGATCAGGACACATTTTTGATGATAACCCTTTGATACCCAATTGCCCCCCCCACACACACACACAGTATTGACATATTGCATTTGATACAGACTGGCTACATTTAACAACGCAAGCTGTTGGATTGTCTAGCTAGGTAACACATAACATTTATCAGAACAATGTCATGTATGACTGTCTCCAAATGAGACACACATCACGTTATATAAAATAATCACGTTAATTTCACAAAAGAATACTTGTCTGGCTACGAATTGATGTATATCGCGCACAGTACCTGCTCTATGTGATGATGACCGAGAGTAGCAGTAGTAGCCGTAGCAAGGTAGAAAGAATGGGAAACACCAGGCAACTGCCAAGCAACCGCAAACTGTCAGCACGCAATCTAGCAAGACAGAACAATGATGACGTATTAGGAACCGAATATCAGGAAACAATACAATGTCTAAGATAATCAGGTAGGACGCATTCTAGTGGGCTGTTCGAAAAATATATGGGTCATACGTGTGTAGAAAATGTGCATTTTTGCTCAAATCCAACAATATTTACGGTGACAGTGAATGAATCGCAAATCACTCAAACAGTATGTCAATACAATTGATGTTATTAAAACGTATGGCGAAATTGATCTGTTTGACTAAAGCCATTCGAATTAAATTTGACCATCAAATAAAATACAATATGTATATGTATATATATATATATATATATATGTATATATATATATATATACATACACATTTCATTTTATTCTGTGGTCAAATTTCAATCGAATGGCTTTATATATATATATATATATAACATATTTCCGCCAAGAGTTCATTATTTTACTGAAACTGATCACTTATTTACCACGATGCTCTAACAATTTAATCTATAGTAGGTTATAGAACATTCATGTTATACACACATAATTGTAAGGGTATTTTTCGAATTATATCGATACGATAGATTATCTGTGTAAAGCGCCTCGAGCTGTCCCGAGGACTGAATACTGAGCTATATATATATATATATATATATATATATATATATATATATATATACAGTGTATATATATATGTATATTAAAATAACGAACTCATGGAGGACCGAGATATATTGTAAAGTACAAAGTCTGTCTTATGAGCTCAAAAAATGAAACGGTCTCCCTTTGGGCATATTACCTGAACCGCATTCCCATTCACACGAGAACACCTTCTTCAATGTGAACACGACGCATACGATAAACGATATAGCCCAGATGACCAAAATCAAAAGTAGAATTACAAAACCGACAGTCACGGCCTGTAAACAAAACAGTATCATGACATAAATAGCAATGTTACATTTTGTTTATTTGCCACTATCGCGTGACGGCGGGTCATGACTCAGTTAAAACGGTCCCCAGTTCCCTCAAATACACCAGTTGGCAGGCTACACGTGTGCACTCGCGCGCATGCACGCACGACACACATACACGCGCACACACACACACACACACACACACACACACACACACACACACACACACACACACACACACACACACACACACACACACACACACACACACACACACACTTATAATGTGGTCTGGTCGGTTCCTGCGTCCTTGCTGTTTACCATCTTCCTTCTTTTGATAGTCGGCCTGTATCATAATGTCTTACACATATCCAGCTTGTTACTAGTCTTCTTGTTGAGGTCAGCTGCTTGCTAATCTGCCCACACATCACCTATTCCCTTTGCTCCTGCAATTCCGCGGAGTTAGTTTTTATCAAACATATTCCACTTCAATAGTTGATGCTCTGTCTACGCGGCCATCTCCAAGACATGTTGGTATGCCGACGTTATACATGATCTTAACCCGATCTCATTTATAAATATAGTATTCTTAATACTAAGCCCTGTCCTAAATAATAATCTGCTCTTAATAAGCGCAAATCATTGTTAGCAATCTGAACACACGCACACACTCACACACACACACACACACACACACACACACACACACACACACACACACACACACACACACACACACACACACACACACACACACACATACACACAAACAAACAAACAAACAAACACACCATCCCTCATTTACTCACTCACACAGAGGTATTGTATCAGTTAGTGGTCAGTGTTTGGTGTTTTATGAACTGGCCAATCTGTATATAGATATGTCTTTTGAAATCACCCATGATCGTCCCTGGTTGATTCCACGCCGGTTTAACTACACAGCCAATAGTCCCATAACATGTAGCAACACAAGCCACAACCACACAATCTTTACTAACAGACTAGATCTAAAAACAGCACAGAAATGCACGGCGCATATAAACACATTAGACATTGGCCCGCAACCAAGGGTGGTTAGGGGGATTCGTTGTAACCTGTTTTACGAGGATCCTTTAAAAACGAAACTTCACCTATCATGTTCCAACTCGTCTGTACTCCTACGCCGCAACGTGTACTGATTTCATATGCAAGGTGACTTGGACTACAGAGAGATAAAGCGACAACATAGAGGACTACACTGAATGAGAACCAAAGTAGCTTACCATGTTGAGTTTGTGGAATCTAGTTGTATATTTGTGTTACAATATTGTGTTACTTCAGTCGTTGTACGTCTACATTGCTAGTCGTGCACAGTTTGGTATAATTATTGTTTTGCACAGTGACTCACTATTCTACTGCAATGTATTATTGTGTATGGTGTCGCAGCCAAGCGCTGTTATCTTCGATCATTCTCGTATCCTGCGTGACTGAACTTCAACGTCAACCTTATTGTTTACTAATGTTTTGACAACAATTGTTGTCCTTTCCTGGCTTTCGGAATTTTGAACAGCTATACATACATAGTAGTGCTGTACAAATGTTCTTACAAGTGACGTTTATTCAAGCGTGGTGGTTCATACAATTTATTCAAAAGCTAATGTCGCCTGCATTCATATCGAATATAATCTGTGGTCCGTACCTGTGCCAAGATAATAAATGCCTATGCTAAGCGTGCACGGCTAACCTGTTGGTGCGTATCGTGTGTTTGCTTTACGAAGTCATATTCACAACATACACGAGCCCACTGGATGCAGCATAACATTCCAATGGGCTCTTTTATATAGCAAACAAGACTTGGCGAACTGGAAAGTTCAAGAGCAGCCCGATTTTGCCACTTTAAAATTTATGCAACTAGGTCAAATAGGCGTTAAGAAGTCTTATATACGATACGCACTATGTGACTGGAACGCAACATTGAAACGGATAAGTCATGCTAACATACGAACTAGTTCGTGTTATGGTATGTGTGCTGGTGCTGCCACAATATAAGGTTGTTCTTGTGGTATTATCAGGTTAACATTATTTCACTTGCTAAGCGAACTGGTACCTTAATTTTACATCTAATTTCATTGTAAACGTCTGCGGACTACTGCAGTGCGATTATAGATATAATATGGACATTTGATTTTTACCGGATATTAGTGATTTTATAAGAGATTAATGTGAAACTACAGTGTCATCTGCTGCGAACTGCGTTGTTGTTGTTGATGATGATGATGTTGTTGTTGTTTGTTGTTGTTGTTGTTGTTGTTGTTGTGCTTAATCCCTCTAACCCTCGCCAAGATGTCGGTACGCTTCATCGAAAGCACGGTACGAAGCAATTTGGTCTTGGGCCGGGGCTTGTGTTGCAGACATGTTATTCACATTGCGCGATTCGTCTATGCGCAGTGCATGTCCAAACCAGTTCCAGCGGCGACGCATCAACAGTTTCGTTATGTTCACACCCAGTTCGTTGTGCAGCACAGTTGCTGGATAACTGTCTAACAGTCTGGACAGGCAACGTGATTGGAACGGTCACCATGATAATCATCAACTCAAACACCAGCTGATTCAACTGCATGTCATATTTCTAAATACTGTATGTCAAGGCTTTCTCTACCGCCGTGTACTGTGACTGGAAACAACTGGACACCGACTCACACTGGAACATGGTGGTGGAAGACAATGCCGGTGGTCAAAGACAATGCCGGTGTAGGACGCTCAAAACACTACCCCGCTGAAAACACTACGGTAGTGTTTTGAGCATACTCTCAAAACACTACCGTAGTGTTTTAGCGTACCCTCAAAACACTATTGTTAAAATCAAAACACTACCCCTACGTACGCTCAAAACACTACCTAATTCCAAAACACTACCGTCAGTATATCTTACCGGCCATTTACATTAGTCACCTATACTCTAGGGTCGAGGTCGGATTGTTGGAGCCAATTAAACAATATAAAGAAATAGTTAGTGTGAAATGACATAAAATATTATATATGTTTAATGCCATAATTATAATTAATTATGGGTTGATTTAGTTGTGGTTAGGGTTAAGGTTAAATACTGCATAATCGTTGGAACTAGTCAGACGATGGAAATAGTTAGTATGATAAGCAGACGACTGGAATAAATTGCTATTCATTATGATTCAGATTATTATTATAATTAGTAATGGTTGGAGTCAATCGTGGTGGGTTAAGATTGTATATAACATAGTCGCTAAAACCAATCAGATGCCGGGAATACAATTATTTTATGTTAAATGTCATTATTCATTAGGGTTAAGGTTATTATTATCATTAGCTATGGTTAGAGCCAGTTATGATTCAAGTTAGGGTAATCGTTGGAACCAATCAGACAATGGGAATAACTAATTAATATGAAATGTCATTATTCGTATAGGTTAACATTATTATTATTGTAATTATTTATCGCTAGCGTAAGCTATGGTGGGTTAGGATTATATATATATATATATATATATATCACATAATCATTATAATTAATCAGACGGTGACATAAATAGTTAGTGTTAAATATCCTTATTATTAAAGTTAAGGCTATTATTATGACCTATGGTTGGGGTTATGGTAATCGATGGAACCAATTAGACGATGGGAATAAATCGTTAGTGTGAAACATCATTATTATTTAATGTTAAGGTTATCATTATAATTAGTTGTGGTTGGAATCAGCTATGGTTGGGGTTAGTAATAGCTGGGTTTGTTTATGGTTTGTTTAAGCTCTCAACCATTACACCGACGACCGCCCTGTACGCCTGTACTTGTGTCTGTTTCATTTTAGTAACCTAGATCTATCCAGCCAGTAATATTACACTAACATCATTATACGATTAAGCCTACTAAGTTGTAGTGGTGTATTTACGATCTCTGGGGACCAAAGCGATACATGAACCGCAAGTCTATCTTCACAGCTATTACCTTCGTTCATCCCCCACAATATTTTGAATATGCACATATATGGACGTTTCCCCAGACGTTCCCCCGCCGACGATAAAGCAGTCGAAAAATACAATGATATTGCTTGCACTATTGCACTCCTTACTTATCGCTGACACGACGAGGTTTATTAACAACATCAGACTGGTGTCAATAGCTTTGTTTTTAAACTTAACGTAACCCTTATTGCCAAGATACCCTACCCCAAGTAAAGCTTCTTATCGCTTGCCCGGATACCCCACGGACTCACACCAAGCGATACGTACTTTTTAGATGCCCCCCAAATACATTGAAATTGAAAAAGTGGGAAACTATGTAGGTGTAGTGTTTTGAACGTAACAGTAGAGTTTTGAAAGCACGCTCAACAATACTACATTAGTGTTTTCGAGGGGTAGTGTTTTCATCTTACTACACAGGCAACTAACGAACGCTATTGACGTAGTGGCGGATTTGAATCACAACAATGCCAACTTAACCCAACGACAACCCCCAAGAATGGCTTCGCGTTTCCAAGGATCCTTTCAATGAACCGTAACAATATAAAGGGGAACGAACTGTGTGTTCCGTGCAATACTTGACCGACATCGCAAACATCAATCTAGGATGTGAGCCCAAAATCGAGAGCACATATCTCATTCACAGCAACTACCTGGTAGTATATCGAAGGACCGCACCGGGAACGGAGGCGGTGTATTGTGTGCCTAGTAGATTCCCTGGTAGAACTGCACACCAAGTGTATGCGTAAACATCCGAATATCATGATCGCCCGGACACCAACGAAGTGTTAAGATGCAGTTGTGCTGTAAACGCTAGAAAGCGTCTAACCACCACGGAACATTTCAGTCTTACGCAGAATCAACGTGAAATCACTAACCCTTAGTCGAACGCGGTGTTGGACTTGGAGTCTGACAATGTCCGTCAGTCTATGGTGGGACGTCGTGCAGAGTCTGATAATGTCTGTCGGTCTATGGTGGGACGTCGTGCAGAGTCCGACAATGTCCGTCATTCTGTTATGGGACGTCGTGCAGAGTCTGACAATGTCTGACGGTCTATGGTGGGACGTCGTGCAGAGTCTGACAATGTCCGTCGGTCAGTTGTGGGACGTCGCGCAGAGTCTGACAATGTCCGTCGGTCTATGGTGGGACGTCGCGCAGAGTCTGACATTTGTCACAAAGTGGTTTGAGTAGAAGTAATCTGCCTCAAAATTAAAGGGTTAATCAATAAACTAGGCAGGAATTCCCTTGTATGGTGCTGCCGTCCCTCGGATGCTTGAATGTAAAATGTTACACTAGGGCCATCTTGCGAACAAAATACAAATAATATTATCGGTTAGCTAACCAATTCTATTTGATAAGTTATTATACTAATTTAACGAATAGGAACGTCACATTTTGTATGAGTAGAAGAGGCTTAACCTAACTGATAATGTGGAATTATTGTAAGTCACTTTTAGTGACATTAGAAGAAGTTAGTAGCGTGAATTAGGAAAGTTGTTTGTCACGCCGGGCAGGTGCGAGTAAATGTTTCACACCTCACGTCTGAATGGAATATTTGTTTTACTAAAATAATGTGTTATGTTTTGAACGTTACGATATATTATTATTATTATCACCATCACTATTCAGGGATTCTGATTATATTAAATTAAGATGTAATTGAGGTAATTTGAAGATATTCAGGAGCTGACGATTGTGTATATATTATGCAAGAATGTTTATTTTTAATCCAACATTTGAATAGAATCGGACCAAGTTTCCAGAGATTCGGGATCGCAGTTTCTGGGATGGTTTAGTTTGTATTCAATTTTGCTATTTTGCTATTTGCTAGTTAGACTTCCGGCGCTTGGTCGCCATTAGAGTATATAATAGAGTTATGGCCATGTTAAAGGCAGACGACCGTAACTGCACTGCTGTGAGCGTGTGTTATCTTGTCTCCAAGACACGGGGCTAATTCTCGACGTGTTTTGTCGCCTGTGTCTTGACGTTGTGACTTCATCGATATTTTAAATGAAGATCATCTTGTATTGTGGTTGCGTTTGGCTACTTGGGAGAATTTCCAGTGACAACCGTCATGGCTCAAAAAGACTGAATCGAGAGCATCGGTTCTTCAATTATCGTCCATCGACAGGATTGATTGTTGCTGCCGATACAGCTGATTCGTGTCGTGTCTCATATACACAGTGAAGACTAGGGACGAGTTTTGCAGTTCGCATTCCCCCACTTGTCGACAATTCAGAGTATCGTCTCTCTATTTATGATCGCCACGTTCGTTCTCGACGTGATGCTTATCGACGCCCACCGTGTACCGTCGAATAGTCGTATACGGTCTTTCATCACGTGACGCCTATCGACGCCCATCCTGTACAATCGTACTGCCGTATACATTCGTTCATCACGTGACGCTTATCAACCCCCACCGTGTACCGTCGTACTGCCTTATACGTTCGATCTCCACGTGACGCCTATCGACGCCCACTGTTTACCGTCGTACTGCCGTATACGTTCGTTCATCACGTGACGCCTATCGACGCCCACCATGTAACGTCATACTGCCCTATACGTTCATTCATTACGTGTCGTTATCGACGCCCACCGTGTACCGTCGTGCTGCCGTATACGTCCGTTTTTTTCACCTGACGACCCTCGACGACCGTCGTGCTGAGATTCGGCCATATCTTCCTCGTGTCGTCATACTAGGCAGCTACGCCTCGCAATGTATATTCGTCGGAAATACTAGGGTTGAGTGTTGCATCCCCCGGCATACCCCTGCAGTCGGGGTGCGTTGTTATCCCGATGATTAGTTATATCGGACTACACGACTCTCTTTGTGGATGAGCAATAACATTTTGCTATCTAACTACTTCATATAACATATGTTTACATGTGTATGTAGCTGAACATGTGATACATTCCTTAGTAACGAGGAAATCCTTTAATAGTTTGCCAACTGTATATTTGTATCTTTATCTGGTTTATTATAGTTATTAAATGGTTATTCCACTTGGATTCCCACATTAAACCCCCATGTTGTGTCATATTCCTGTTCTACCCATCTTTGTTGCACCTGCGCGTTTGTCAAGAGTCAATCACATTTGGTGCCGCCAATCCATGAGCCAAATTTATGACAACAATGTCCGTCGGTTAACGGTGGTACGTCACGCAGAATCTAAGAATGTCAGGCGGTCTGTGGTGGGACGTCGAACAGAGTGTAACAATGTTCGTCGGTCTATGGGGTGACATCGCGCAGAGTCTGACAATTTCCGTCGGCTTATGGTGTGACGTCGCGCAGAGTCTGACAATGTTCGTTGGTCTATGAAGGAAAGTCGGATAGATTCTGACATTGTTCGTCAGTCTGCAATTCAACGGAACGCATTCCATCAATAATTTAACCCATACGTTGTTATTTACAGGGCGAGAGAGAGAGTAGGCCAACGTGTTTACACGACCAACTAGTGATTGTCCTCGCAATTGACATTGTCACAATGCCGTGAGTGTCGCGAATGTTGGTCTTTTTCGCGACGACATGACAATATGCCTAAGGTATGTGATAATACTATTCATCCTAGGTACTTGAATATATTTAATATGTGTTTTGATTGATTTGTTCTGTTCTGGTCCATTTAGAGCAACTATGACAAACGTGCGGATAAGCAATTGCATATTTTATATGGCAACTTAGTTTTATTGAAAGTATATAGATAACTATTCTACACTGATGTAGTATAATTATTTACTGAGTGGTCGAGTAGTAGAGACCAGCTTCTGTCTCGAGAGACAGTGCTTGTCGTGGCTGCATCAGTTAGGTTGACTTGGATTTCTGGCATGACGTCTCGCACGCTTGGTTTCGTGGTTTATGCTTCGATGTCATTTGCTGAACCCCACCAGCGAAACAGGCTGGCCAGATGACTCTATCTTCAGCAAAAGTCTACCAGCATAGAGGGTCGATGCCGTAGTCTTGTTGATCTCTCTTGACCACATCTTTGAATCTCAATTTGGGTCTGCCTACTGGACGTTTTCCCTCAGTCAACTCCCCATAGAGGATGGTCTTTGGGAAGCGGTAGTCCAAGCCATCGTAGGCGTCTGTGTTTGAGGATCTCGAGATTAGTAATTTTATCCTGCCATTTTACACCAAGGATTGTTCGCAGGCAACGAATATGAAAACTGTTGAGTTTCTATTCTTGTTTGCGGTACGTTGTCCATGTCTCTGCTGACAACACAAGCTTGGTATACTTTCAGCTTGGTGTGCAATTTTAGGCTCTTGTTGGACCAGACACGATTCGTGGGGAGAAGGAGGAGCCGTCACCCATTCATTCTGATAAGCAAGAGCGAGAACTGATCAGGGAACAATGTCTTGCATGTATCGATTCTGTCGATCCTGCTGATCACCCAGCCGGCATCATAGACATTGAACGCAGAGAATGCGGCGGACATTAGCAACGCACAACTGAAGTCATTTTAAAACACTGGCCAAGAGGATTTAATGCTACATTGTCCATCGGGTTATTACAATGTCAGATTCCAGAAAAAAACACTGAGAATTTGCACAAATGCTGTCCACGACGTACATCTAACATGCGCGAGAGTGTTGGGATTACAACAATCCAGCAGCGTTGATTTGAAACTAGTTTTGCACCACGAACTTTCTCCCGTGCCAACATCAATGACTGACGAATAATAGTGAAAGGTTAATCATATCTGCAAAGGCTACGCCGAAGAAGGCATTTAAACTGGATTTGTCTTTCAGGTTGCATGTGAAGCAGAAGGGACGATTCTTGATGGAAGTTCGTATATTGGCCTAGTAAGGGAACAGTCAAAGACTTCACGAACACTCTCTGCTGATACATGGTTAAGAAAACCTCAAAAGGAGTTGTGTACCTCGCATTCAATAGTTACTACCTTCAATATCAAGAGTGGAACAAGGTCAGAAAGAGGCAGTCACCATGCCACTAGACGACACAAACTCAGTCCTCTCCACATCCACCGCAGAATGTTGACTTGAGTGTGACTGAAGAAAAAGTTCAGTTGGTAGACTTAATTTGTCAGTCGTTTGTTAAAAAAATTAGCAAACTTAAATACTACCAATCCACACATAAGCTTGTCATAACTGCTCGGGACCCCGTTCCCATGGAACAATACCATGGTATGCTAACAAATCAAAATGATCTTCAAACAACTCACGAAAAGGCGGACACATGATCACAGTTCCACTAATGACACATTGCAGGAGCAAACAGCATCAACATCATATGTGATGAGACGGACGTGTTCGTCTTGCTCCTCCATTACTACGCAGAATTCGGTGTTGCCTGCAGATTTACCCTGGAGAGCACCAATCCTGGTCGGACAATGCTAGACTTTGCAGCGACAATTAAGACATCGCGCAGGTTTCAGGTTTCATTGCTGTCGAAGGTTCGTGAGGAGGAACGGTAACAAAATTAGTCAAGCAACGGTGACAACAACACCAGAACTAAAGACTCTTCAACCGACGACAGAGGTATTCTATTAAAGGATATGAAATGGGCAAATGTTTTTCTTATTTTGTGTTCTACATGTATATAATATTGCCTAGAAACGATATTAATCAATGGTAAAATAATTTTAAATCCAATTAATTTACCAAAAATATTGTTAGAACACTACCCATTCTGATGCAGTTTTCACCCCCAAGTATTGCAGGAACGAAACGATCTCTGCCGCTGACGTCACACCTAGAATCCAATCTCGTATGAGAAATTAGCATGGCAAAGCCTTCTATTATCACTCAACCGGCGTGTTTCAAGTTTTGTCAATCTCGCGTGTTTTTCCCTCTGTCACGATGGTTAAGCGTTGTGTTGTTTACAATTGTGACAACACAAACAAAAGTGGACATGCACTTCACGAATTCCCGAAGGAAGAACGTATCCGGAGGCAGTGGATACGCTTTGTGAGTGTGAAGAGGGCCGACTTCAAGCCACCCGCTCGCAAATCACAAGCAATTTTATGTACTTTAGAGCAATGAAGCCGCCAACAGCAATGGTTGTGAGTTGCTCGGCTTCCGACGGGGCATGTCGTACATGACGGATACAGAGGGTTTGTCGGTGAAGTCAATTGCAGCCTTCATCAGAGATGACATGAAGATTCACAACCCGCGTTGCGCAAACCTTGAGCACTACAATGATGTATGGCACACTGCTAAAGGTATCTACAATGATATATGGCACACTGCTAAAGGTATCTACAATGATGTATGGCACACTGCTAAAGGTATCTACAATGATGTATGGCACACTGCTAAAGGTATCTACAATGATGTATGGCACACTGCTAAAGGTATCTACAATGATGTATGGCACACTGCTAAAGGTATCTACAATGATGTATGGCACACTGCTAAAGGTATCTACAATGATGTATGGCACACTGCTAAAGGTATCTACAATGATGTATGGCACACTGCTAAAGGTATCTACAATGATGTATGGCACACTGCTAAAGGTATCTACTGGTCTAATTGTGCTATTCCCTAGTTGGTTGGCATTAATTTTACATACCTAAAAAATTAAGAAATTTGTGTTTGTTTTATTTTGAGATTTAGTTTTGAGAGAAAAATGAGGATGTCATAGTTAACCAGTAGGGACAGATACACTTCATCTGGTTACATATAGGTATCTGTAAAATTGCAACTTGAATTACAAAAAAATCAATCTTAGGACCAGTAACTAACAAGTTACCCTTGATATTCAACTCATTTATTATCTCTTCATCAGGCTTGGGGAAGAAGATGAAGAAACTTGGTAACTTGGCAGAAGTGAAGATATGACAGAAATCTATTCTGAACCACATGTACTACGTTGCTGCCAGAGCTCCTTCTGAGAACAGGAAAGAGTACCCTCGCGCCATGTGGTTGTCTCTTGACAATCATATCCACGATGAGCATGAGCACGAGTCTCAGCTCTACCCATACTGTGACCATGTTCACCCCATCTACGATCGAGAGAAAAAGTGTTGTCTCGTCCGAGGTATTTATATTATTATCTGTCCTCGATTCAAAAATCCTCAATAACTCTTCCAAATAATTCTATGAATAAAAAAACTTTTTGCATTTTAATGAGGCCACATATATATTTCTCATCCCGTGGAACTGGCCAGCATTGAGAGGCAATATGGAAAAAGCAGAGATGAAAAACAATATATTATTACTGTTTTATGCATTGAAATAGACCACAGCTCACAGGTTAGCATAGATTAACAGTGTTCCTGCAATTTATTGCGATGTTGTCATTTTAGGTACACCCAGCAGCATCAGGCTATCGGATTTGATAACATCAGATGCAGTAGTGAAAGATGTTCAGAAGCTGTCACCAGATTTCCAGACATCCAGCCTGGAAGCATTCCATAGCCTGGTAATCCGCTTCGCCCCCAAGCACACACACTTCGGTTGGCTTGGGCAAATGGTCAGGTATGTTTATGTGTCACAATTTGTTGTTTTGCCAGAAAGAATGTTTAAATTATTATCTTGTTTTTGGTTCCAGAGATGCGGACAAAAAATTCATCTTTCAGCAGCCAATCAAATAAAAAATGTTTTCGCTTTTTTGGTAAGATTGTTGTCGTCTCTCTGTCCAGAACCTACCTAGCTGCCATGCACCACAACGAAAATGTAGCCAGGATGCATGCAGTGACCAAAGATGGACGCCCACAGTACAACATATGCTTCCCAAAGTATGCAGCTGGTCGGCACTCAGTGAAAGCTGTCAAAACAGAACCAACTCATGGTCAGTGCCTACTGTAAACAAGTAACTATTTTAAGGCTATTAGCACTAAATCACATCCATTATAGACAGTGTTTGTACATTTTCCAATACATGTATTACATGCTATGCACGATCATTGATGCAGAAATTGGTGACCTCCTATGCAGAGAGTCCATTTGCTCTGAAGAACTCGATAAGAAAGCTCCGTGATGAACAGCCTGAAGTAGTGGCTGCTGTCTTCTTCCATCGTGACAAAGACGAGGCAGTAGAACAACACCCCAGCCGTGTCAACCAATAGTTCTTGGATACTCGTCAGATCATATTGCACTACAGTCCAGATTGTATCATTTAATAATTCATTGATAGTTGTTATGCGTACAGGTTTATTTTGTATAATACACTAAATTGAAAGTGTGCAGTAATGACCAAACCTGTCAAACAATTAATACTGTACAAAGCGTGGCAAAGAACAAGTGGCCAATATGGAAAATAATGTTCATGGCTCCAACATATGTATAACTAAATAAAGCATTGTAATTTTTTATGAACTACATGAATTTCTATGTTGGCCACTTGAATCCTGTGTATTGTCCGCCTGGGCTTGGGAATGTCTTCCTTATCTCATTGACAACACATGAGGGCAGTGGAAGCCGATTGTCCCGTCCAACTATACCCCAACAACGAACTCCTCTTCAAGCTGTTCTTCACCAGACTGGCCATTGGAATCGTCAGAAGATTCAGATAGATCGGTCATAATGTTCGTGGTGTATTAACGGCGAGATTATGTGATCGGCCTTTGTGGATTAGCGGAATGATCTACGTCACAACGCCTATCGGCAGATTCCGGAGCGACCTCGGGGATTTCCGGGGAAATTTGTGATTTCTGATTGATTTTATGGGTTTTTAATTACATAACAGCCGTCCTTGTGAATGTTATTGATGGATTGGGGAACGACTTCAGTAACCGATTCTGCTCCCAAGAGACATGTTTATGGACTTTTCATATCCTTTAAGAAAATGTTTGCCGGATCCAAAACCAGACAAACCTTGATTCCTCACATGATGACGTAACCAAATCATTCACACCTGTCGCATTGCTATATAGTGTAGCTCTCGCCCCAGCTGAAATTCTTGAATTAATTCGATATTAATTCATCAGACAAACCTTGTCATTCTAAAGTGTGTCTATTTTGTGTCTGTCGCCGAGAGACTAACTCTCAAAATGACAATACACGAGTTGCTGCCGCCTGCGTAGATAGCGAAGAGAGCGGTACACTTGAAGACAATACCATGATTTCGCCAGTTTTTACTAAAAGAAAGTTATGTATACCTTGTTTAGGATTATATATAATATATAGTTCAAACATTATTGAAAAAAACACGATGTTTCGTTAATTGCGTTGGTACCGTTTTATAATATTTAACAGTGGTTGACTATCATGGTACAAGTCATCCTTTGGATGGCTCCATCAAATGTCCAGACCCTATGAACATGGGGTTAGACACCTCATTTTAAACGGTGTCATATATTGTTCCGAAGATATTGACAAAACATAGATTTTTCTCAAAGGCTGCTGGTAATATGCATATTATGTGGAAACACTTCATTTGTTGTGCTGTTGTCAATAGTTACTGAGACATTGACAAAAATAGAATAATTGATAATGGCGACACTAATTTGCGTATTTTCCAAAAATCACTAGGATTCCTTATAAGGACACATCAGAGATATAGAAACTGCAAAAAACTTTGTCCGGATGATACTGTAAGGTTTTCTGGCCTACTGCCGGACTACATCACCACAGAAGGCACAACACGCATCAACGCTGCAGATGGTAGATGCACTAGTAAGGACGCACTACAGAAACAGCAAGTGCAATGTTGTCCTTCTCATAGGACGGTTTGCGTCATTCCATCACCAGTAGTCAGACATATACACGTCTCCTTACCCTTTATGCATACTCGTAGCGTTGTCATATCAAGTACGATGACCGTGTTTTAATGGATGGAGCCTGTGTTGCGTAATATGGACTGTCAGTCGACAGAAGTCATACAGAACCCGCGATCGTATCCTCATGAGTGTGTGTGCGTGCGTGCGTGCGTGCGTGCGTGCATGTGGGTGTGCTTGCGCATGTGTGTGTTTTTGCGTGCGTGCGTGTGTGTGTTGTTCGTGGGTAACTATGTGTGTGCGTGCGCGTGCGTGCGTGCGTACGTGTGGTGGTGTACGCATGCACTTGTGAGTATATGTTTTGAGAGAGCTAGTATGTGTGTGTTTGAGTATGGGTGTGGATGTTCATAAATATATGTTGCATGGCTACGTCTCGCGTCGCATAATAAGACATTTCCCTGCTAAATGAAACAAGATGCTATATCAATCCAGTGACGGGAAGCCTCAGCTCCTTTAATTTGTGATCATAATTTCCCCCAAATATATACGACGGAATGCATTAACGCGCCACGTGCTCGACATCCATTGTTTATGGCTTCATGGTGTTTTTGCTAGGCAAGAGATCAATTGTCTCGCTTATTAAGAAATGGCTGAAAAAGTTCAAACCGGCCGTTCTTCTCAGGATAATCGATTTCAATGAAACTGTCTAATTGTAGTAGTTGCTACGTTAGCCATGTTCAAGCAACGTGTTGTATGTTTCAAGTGGACATTGCATGTTTCGATTCCACATAAAAAATAAATCGCCTGCGACTTGAATATTCTTCGCTGCTACAGACGGGATTACATTACGGCTAGTGTAGGAGCGATGTAAAGATTACGTTGAAGTAATGCAATATATGTTTATAATATATGCCTCGTAACTAATTGCACAGAAGAAACATATTAATGTAACAGTTGGAAAGTGCAAGTGATATGCATGACGACATCGAAGAAGCATCTTAATGCAGCAGAAAAACTGTGGAACTACAATACGAGATTGCACTAAAGAAACATATACGCAATAGAAAGACAAAAGTGCAATGCCAGCTTGCATCGAGAGAAGCATTTTACTACGTTGTCGTTTAGTAGAATGTTCAAACACTCAATAACGAATTGCACCAACAAAATATAAATTTGGCAACAAAAGTAAAAAGTAAACGTAGCCCTACGACTAGACATACCAATATAAAAGCACGGCGAATGTTTACAAAAGATGAACACAAAATGTGTTGGAATGAATCTAAACAGGTGGCCAAAGACACATTTGGGTGGTAATTTGCACTTGGCCCGAATAAGTAAAGAAGTTAAGATCGTCGACCTATTAATAAAATGAAGAACAATAATTAATAAGCGAACGTTACTGGTTGCGCCATACAGTGGAATGTAGGTACAATAAATAGGTGAATTCTGACGACATTACTCGCTGTATGTCGCCACTGAGACACATTGAGCCTATAAACGTAGTGCTACAAGACACAACCCGTGTTTTTTTTCTTGTTAAACATAACTTGATAAACCCATCTCAACATGGGTTTCTAAAAGCGAGGTCATGCTTAACAAATATGTTATGTTTTTTGGAAGATATCACTAAGTGGGTAGATGATGGATCACCAGTAGATATCATCTACTTAGATTTTAAAAAAGCTTTCGACAAAGTACCACATCAAAGATTACTGCTTAAACTAAAGGCCCATGGCATAGGAAATGATATAATTAACTGGATAGAAAAATGGCTGATTGACAGAAGACAGCGGGTAGTTGTTGATGGGGAGGCTTCAAACTGGAAATCAGTTTTGAGTGGGGTTCCACAGGGATCAGTACTGGGACCTATATTATTCTTAATATATATAAACGATTTGGACGATGATATAGCTAGCAAGGTGTTGAAATTTGCAGATGATACAAAAGTGTTTAGAAGGATAAAAAGTGATGGAGATAGACAGCATTTACAGGATGATCTTGACAGGTTGATCAAATGGTCTGAAAAGTGGCAAATGTTGTTCAATTTTGGGAAATGTAAATGTCTTCACACAGGACATGGGAACGAATATGTAGAATATACAATGGGGGGAACTGTACTAAATACTACTGTAAAAGAAAAAGACATAGGGCTGACAATTAGTGCTGACATGAAGGTTTCAGAGCAGTGTGGAATTGCAGCTTCAAAAGGAAATCAAATCCTTGGATTGATTAGGCGAAATATAGCATATATAGAAAAAGAACTAATAATACCGCTGTACAAAACAATAGTTAGGCCTCATTTAGAATATTGTATACAAGCGTGGAGGCCATACCGCAAGAAGGACATAGATATGTTAGAAAGAGTACAGAGGAGAGCGACTAAAATGATACCAAAACTGAGGGATCTTAGTTATGAAAAACGCCTAAAAGAATGTCGTTTAACAACACTAGAGACCAGGCGATTGAGAGGAGATCAGATAGAAGTGTTTAAAATATTGAATGGTTATGAAAATATTGATAGAAATATGTTTTTTTCAGTTAAGAAAGATAGAAAGACTAGAGGACTGTGAATGTATGGAACAGATTATCTGATGATTGTGTGGGTGCTAGTAGTGTGAATATGTTTAAAAATAAAATCGACACATACCTCAGAAGGGCTGGATATATGTAGATAAAAGGGTTGGACTCTCGATAAGCCAAAGGGCTTCCTTGTCCACCTGCCATCTAGAGTTAATTCTCTGGATGGCAATCTTGTTAAATCTTGTTAAATCTTGTTTCCATTTCTTTGTTCAAACAAGTAGTTGGAAGCACGTAAAATATTGCATTTATATACCCATTCGCCTGTTATATGTTTTATGAGACTAGACACTTAGAAAACGTGGCCTAAATGCAATTAGTGTGTTGATGTATATTGGTCGAATGTAGAGTTATTGGTAAGTTGTTGTCCACCAATAGTCTGGAATATTGCACTACGTTTGAAGTTAACTGCGACAGGACGTTTACTAACGTCACGTTGCCTTTGGTCTTGGTTATAACTAGTTGTCTACATTGCCTACAATCAGTTGCTTACAACCACCTGCGTATATTCACGTGCAAGCGTCAGCATATTCACATACAGACCCGCCGCTCTTTGTATAAGTACAATTGAACGTGACCCAATTTGGCAACATTTATTTCAATGTTACAGCAATGAGACAGCACGCCCGAATTAGTCAGGCATGTGACACTTCAAAGTCGATTCCGTAAGAGAGAGAGAGAGAGAGAGAGAGAGAGAGAGAGAGAGAGAGAGAGAGAGAGAGAGAGAGAGAGAGAGAGAGAGAGAGAGAGAGAGAGAGAGAGAGATAACGAGAGCGTGCGCGTGCGCGTGCATGTATATATTACTCGTTGCTTGCGCGCGCGTGTGGATGTGTGTGTGTGTGTGTGTGTGTGTGTGTGTGCGTGCGTGCGTGTGTGTGTGTGTGTGTGTGTGTGTGTGTGTGTGTGTGTGTGTGTGTGTGTGTGCATGGATGGGTAAGCGCGCAGTTATGAGTGAGTATTTTAGAGAGATACAAGGGCGCACATAACTTATAGGAAAATATAATGACACAACATTCCGGTATGTATGGAATTAAAGGTAAGTTCTTATATATATCGCATTATCCAGTCCTTTGGACTTCTGAAAGCGCTTTACACTTTACTCCCTGGCAGATCTGTTCAATTGAACACCATCTCGACTTCTACGAGAAGCGTTCAGCTGTGCTGCAATTAATGCGCGAAAACTATTCGTGCACAAATATCCATAACTGTCCATAGCCAGGTACTCATTCACACAGGTGTGTGAACTGTTCGACACGCCAGCACATGATCCGAACCCGGGTTCTCACGTTTGACCACTGCGCTCCACATTTAAGCATATATGGCCTACACTCATGAAACACATGGGAACGTAAAGGCGGCTTCGGCCTCTCATATAAATGGACAGTGCCACACGGAAATAATTGAATTACGCAAATCATCACCCACTGCATTTCTATATAACTACCGAATAGCAATAACACTGGTGACGTTCATTAAGTTCGCGCTGTTTTGTATTCACTACACACTATGTTGCACCATATCGAAGCTAATTAACGATTCGCGTATAAATACATTTTATTTGCAGAAACATTTCTATATCGCAAATAAGTCCGGTAAGTACAGCAATAGTTGTCGAAATATCAGCAAACAACAATGCTAGCAGCAAATTAAGTTCTGGTCTAGCTAGATACCAGAATGGTCGTAACGGTAACAATGCTTTCCTTTGACATAGGACAATATTGTCTAATGTTGTTGAATAGTGAGTCACTCTACAAAACAATAATGATTGTATTTGTTTGGGACTTTGTGTGTGCGCTTGTGTGCTTGTCATGTGAACATCAAAATCAAACACGCTCCCGCACGGTTCACACCATACTGGTTTGATAGGCAGACTTGTTCTTTATCAAACTAAACCAATCTTGCTTCATCTCATCCCTCGAGTCGTAAGACGATGACAGTTCCACGAGTGTCCCACACAAATGAACTCGGGGAAGCCGGGATAGACCTGCTGGGGCATGGAAGAAGCAGACTCTGATGTCGTCCTGTGGCATCAGCTGTGAGCCAGTGACGTACGCCAGGAAGTCAGACAGGTCCTCGCGATCCATCTCTCGCACCATCGAACGGAACATGCACAAAACAATGTCGTCTTTCGGTCGTATCGCTTGCTCATTATCGGCTACGATAACCGCCGCAACAGCTCCTGATTTTGGTTGTAGTTCAGCGTACATGTTGTTGATCTTGTCCATGGTTAACTGCGAAAAGAACCGGGTAGCATAGACAGCTGATATACCTTGCCTCATTTTTCGCACGAACCTCGCAGGTTTCACCACGAGCACCTCTTTAGCAATGCACAGTATGTCCTCTTTAAAACTGGTCTTCTTTGGCATCCGCTGAAAATAATATTAATATTGTGAAAATTATGTAAACATACCGAATACAGGACAGATGTCATAAGCGTTGATTCAGATATCTGTATATTATGACGCTCCTCAAAATGTGAGGAACTGTTTATTGGTAGAGGTTGGGTTATTTCCTTATGTTTAGCCTACAATACACGCATTTTCATTATATATATATATATATATATATATATCAAGCTTGGATCATCTAGTTCTGACCTACGTTTTGTTCCTAGAGTCAACACTAACATTGGAACTAGGGCTTTTTCTGTTGCTGCACCAACTCTTTGGAATATGCTGCCTCTTAGTGTTAGATCAATTGAAAATATTACAAAATTCCGATGTCATTTAAAAACTAATCTTTACAACCTTGCTTATCCACCATGACTCCCTAGCGCCTTGACCCATCTGTTGATAATTGGAATACTGCTTATGGATTTTGAGATTGACCAATCCTTTAGTTTTTATGGCCCTCTGAGCTTGGTTTGCGTGGATTTAGAAGTTATAGTATTATTATTATTATATACACTTTATATATATATATATATATATACATAATATACATATATAATATTATATGCACACACGTTGTATGTTAGGCAGTGGATTTCCTTGACCGTACAAACGTAACAATTCTAGAACTAAACTACTAAAAAATAATTACTCATATTATTTACATTTGACAGAGTACAAAGAATTACAATAATTGCATTTGTAATGGACAAGTCACCAGAAACTGTCATATGGCCGATGCTTTAGATAATGGTGTTCACGTCTTGTTTTGGGGAATATTTGAAAATATCTTAGACTTAGCGGCTCCCGCGTCTAAAGACGCATGAGGCCGTCAAAGCACGCCATCTAGGTCTGTCGTTGCTAGTGTTCTGATATGTTTCCAGCTTTTGTTGACCAGTTCATTATTGGTCGTCTCCTCTTTCTCTAGCCAGTTGGTATCCACAATGCCGCTTGTTTAGTCAGGTCTAATAGGTGGGAGCCTTGTGACATGGCCGAGCCAGCTCATTCGTCTTCTGCAGATAGTAGATGATGCCAGAAGTTGTCCTGATCGTATCCGGACATCTATGCCCAAGATCGTTTGCAAGCATGTAGTGTCGAAAGAATCAATTTTGTTTTCTTGGCTTGTTTTTCATTGCCATGTTTCACATCCATGTAGGAGGGTTGGTATAACGTTTGAGTTGTAAAAGCGGAGTTTAGATTTCAAGGTAAATTTCTTGTTGTCCCAAATTTTTCTCAGCTGGTTGAAGGCTGCTGAAGCTTTCCTCACTCTGCAGTTTAGTTCATGATCGATGATTCCTTGGTTGTTGATGGAGCTACCAAGGTAAGTGAAGTTTTCGACTGTTTCTACTTTTTCTGGTTGATCCAAACTTCTGTGGGTGGTTGATGCTCCCTTGGCAGCATGTTTTTTTTTCCATTTCACTGATGACAAGTCCCAATCCATCAGCGTACCTGCTGACTGATTCCTCGAGACGTTACAGACCTTGGGTGGTGTCTGAGAGGGCAGAAATGTCATCAGCAAAGTCCAGGTCTGATAGACGCTCCTCATTACCCACACAATCCCTTCGTTGCTAGCCGCATGACCCAGTCGATGGCCACGGCAAAGAGAAGGGGGGGAAAATGCAGCCTTATCTGACACCAGTTATCACATGGGACCAGACGCTGTCGCCATCTTCTGTTTTTACACAACATCTTGAGTTTTCATATATCTTCTCTATTGTTGATACAATCTTTTACGGCATTCCATAATGTGGTTAATATTTTCCACATGGAGGGTCTGTGAATGATGTCAAACGTTTTGGTGAAGTCTATGAAACAGATTGCGAGGGGTAACTGGTACTCTTGACATTTCTCAATGGTACGTCTAAGTGTGAATATCTGCTCAGCACAAGAACGTTTTGACCAAAAGCCTGCTTGTTCCTCACGCAGTTCGCCATCTACCACATCACGTACTCGGTTCAGTATCATCTGGCAGTACACTTTTCCTGGTATTGACAGCAGTGTCAAACCTTTCCAGTCGTGACATTCAGTTAGGTTTCCTTTCTTGAGGATACAGACAACAGCACCATCTT
Source organism: Paraescarpia echinospica (assembly GCA_020002185.1). NCBI lineage: Eukaryota > Metazoa > Annelida > Polychaeta > Sabellida > Siboglinidae > Paraescarpia > Paraescarpia echinospica. Next base: position 34,408,432 of record CM034537.1, on the reverse strand, counting down.
TCCAGTCTTCAGGTACGATGCCCGAGTCCCAGATCAGGTTGCATAGTCCGCACACCCATTGTACAATTATCGCACCACCCGCTTTGATCATTTCAGTTGTGATTCCCTCCAAGCCAGGTGACTGACTTGTTTGTTTTGAGAGTCGCAATGACCTTCCTCACTTCGTCCTCCGAGAACTCCTCTGTGTTTAGTGGGAGCACGGTCTGAGGGTTGCCAGTCTGTGCAGGTGTGTCAGGTACAGTCCTATTGAGAACCTCTCTAAAGTGATCTGCCCATCTCTGTAGTTTGTCCTCTCCTTTCGATAGTAGAGATCCATTCTTGCCTTTGTGCTGCCAGTGATTTTCTTGGCAATGCGGTAGACTTGTCTCATGTAATTTCGGGCAGCTGCGTTCTCTGCCTCCTGTACCTGTCAGTCAAACCATTCGCGTTTGTCCTTTTGTGCACTGCGCTTCACTTCTCTGTTCTTCTTACTATAGGCCCGGTAGGAAGCTGTGCTGCAGGACTAATTTTGTCGTTTCTGTTGCAGGAGTTTCCTTTCCACACTCAGTCCCCATGTATGTTCATTGATCCAATACTCCTTCAGAGATTTCTGGAATCCCAAAACGTCTTTGCCCGCTGCCATCATCGCATCTTTCATTTTCTCCCACCAATCCATTGAACCTGTTGTAGTGTCTGCAAGGGCAACACAACGATTTCTCAGGACTGCTTGGAATTCCTATTTGGTCACTGGGTTCTGGAGCTTGTTCATATCGAATCTCTTAGTCATGTTTGTCTTCTTCTTTTGTCTCCTCAACTTGATCTTGATGTTTGCAATAACCAAGTGGTGGTCACTACAGATGTCAGCTCCACGGTGCACTCGGACGTCTTGTAGACACGGAGTCCTCCAGCCTGGTCCAATAGCAAAATGGTCGATCTGTGTGAAGGTGTTGTGGTCGTTTGAAAACCATATTATGTTGTGTATGTCTTTGTGCTCAAGGAGTTTAGATCCGATCACTAAGTTGTTCATTGCACATAATTGCACAAAGCGGTTGCCATTATCTATACGTTTCCCAAATGCGTGTGGCCCTAGAACATATTCAAAACCAGACCTATCTCCACCAATCTGGGCGTTCATGTCTTCCATAACAATGGTTATGTCATTATGTGAAATTTTGTCTACCAGGCCTTGTAGTTGCTCATAGAAGCTGTCTTTCTCAGAGTCATCGTGGTTGTTGGGTGGTGCATACCACTGAATGATGGTGACCTAGGCATGTGATGTTATAAGTCTTGCCGTAATTAACCGTTCATTCACTGAAATCCATTCTGTAAACGCACTGCTTGCATCTTTGTCAAGGACGAAGGCAACACCTCCACGATGGATATCGTCTTGTCTTCCAGAGAACAGTATGGTCTTGTTTCCTGATTTCAATTTTCCTGCGTCAATCCAGCGAACCTCGCTGAGACCTAGTATGTTGATCTTGTAGTTTTCCATCTATTTAATCAATTGTTCAAGTTTCGAACTCTTGCATAATGTTCGGACATTCCAATATCCAATGCGGGTCTTACTTTTTGGGGCACCAACTTCCATTGAACGGCTTTCATTGGCATCTGTCATTGTGTCTCCTGTAGAAGACGACCGTCGTCTCATCTGCCGAGGATCCATTTGTCTGCTTTGAACTGTTTTCGTAGCATATCTTTTTCACATGGACAGGTCACTAGCCTGAAGCCCAACCTCTTTTCAATAATTTCGGAGACTGTAGGATGGATCGTCTCTTTGGTTTAAAATCAGAGTTTTCAACAGCCAAGGCTAATGAGCTGAGTCTACCCTGGTTTGAAATCAGAGTTGTCCTTCTCGTAGATCCGTAGCATGTTAGCCTGTGTACCACAAGGAGGTCATGCCAGAGTATTGTCTATGTTGAGGCTATGTACCAGCAGGGGAGGCTTACGCATTCGGCTCTCTGTTCGCCCCTGTGAGGGGGCTAGCTGGCAGCCGTAGCTGAAAGCGAGACCGTGAAGCGCAAACACTACACATTACTCATTACAGTACGACACATCACACAGACCTGTGTCACCACACCACACCACACCACACCACACCACACCACACCACACCACACCACACCACACCACACCACACCACACCACACCACACCACACCACATCACACCACACCACACCACACCACACCACACCACTAATATAATATCTAATCACACTAATATCCTAACTTACACGGCATTACTGAACCCTCAGCGCGCACCAAACAAACCTACCTGCATGTCGTACAATGCATAGAAATCAAGCAGCTGCCCTTTCTCATTGGCAGTGATGTGGTCGAAATTGTCAAGCGCTCGCCGAATTAGTGCTTTGTCATCGTGGCTGAGGTACATCAAGAAATCGGCCAGAAGAACTTCATCAGAAACTTCGTCATCGCCAGATGCGAGCTGGAGCAACGTAGTACGACACAATCGGATGGGCACCAGGTGTAACAATCCGATGGTGTGGCACAGAAGACGTCCGATCTGGATGAACTTATTCTCGTCTTGCCGTAAGCGATGAAGAGGGAGATAAGGAACGGCATAGTCGTCACCGATAAAGAATGACTTAAACACCTCCGTCCACGTCATCATGAGGAATTCTTTGGTTATTCCACCGTAATCCAGTCCATCTTCACCAATAAAATGCACCTTTAGACATTTCGTCAGCACTGCATCTGTGTCATAGAGGTGCAGAAATTGGGTTGCTATTTCACATCTGCGAAGAGTGACTGTCTTTACTTCTGATTTGTTTATCACGTGCAATACTCCTCGGAACGCTGGAACATTAAGAAAAGCAACGTCGGACACGGTAGTATGACTACGGATATAATTTATGCAGGTAACTTTCAGCCATTATTTAGACACGGTTCAGCTCTGTATGTTGCGTTTCTACAAAATTTAAAGGTATATGATCGATTCAATCAATTACTATTGTTTGCTCGTTCAATATGGAGACATATTATTGGTAAATCAATGGTCATGCACTTGGACGACTCAAGGAATACAAATATTGCTAGTGAAGTGGTTGTAGGAGGATATTAGATCTTCCTAGACACCTCTTGTAAATACAATGGGCATGTCATCTGTAATGATAAATCGGATGAGATTGACATTGATGCCATAGTGATAGTTATGTATATTAAGAGGACCACGTTCCGTCATTAATTTCAATCTTGCCCAAATGTTATAAATAACACGGTATTTACTGCGCATTCCAGTCATCGTTACACGTGTGAGTGAAAATGTTTATCAAGTTGAAGGAATGATTTAAAGTCGACATTTTATACCACAACTATACAGATAAAGTAAGTTCTTACATAGCGAGGTATCCAGTTCACATGGTTGTTAAAGGCGCTTTATTTTTATTCCTAACCTGTTCAATCGAACATCATCTATTTCTATTGGACGTATTCACCCACGCTGCAATTACTGTGCGAAGACTGCTCGTACTCAGATATTAACCACGCTGTAACTACTGTGCGAAGACTACTCGTACTCAGATATTAACCACGCTGCAATTACTGTGCGAAGACTGCTCGTACTTAGATATTAACTAGACTACAATTACTGTGCGAAGACTGCTCGTACGCATATACTAACCACGCTGCCATTACTGTGCGAAGACTGCTCGTACTTAGATATTAACTAGACTGCAATTACTGTGCGAAGACTACTCGTACGCAGATACTAACCACGCTCCAATTACTGTGCGAAGACTGCTCGTACTCAGATATTAACCACGCTGTAACTACTGTGCGAAGACTACTCGTACTCAGATATTAACCACGTTGCAATTACTGTGCGAAGATTGCTCGTACTTATATATCAACTAGACTGCAATTACTGTGGGAAGACTGCTCGTACGCATATACTAACCACGCTGCAATTACTGTGCGAATACTGCTCGTACTCAGATATTAACCACGCTGCCATTAATGTGTGAAGACTGCTCATACTTAGATATTAACTAGACTGCAATTACTGTGCGAAGACTACTCGTACGCATATATTAACCACGCTGCCATTACTGTGCGAAGACTGCTCGTACTTAGATATTAACTAGATTGCAATTACTGTGCGAAGACTACTCGTACACATATACTAACCACGCTGCAATTACTGTGCGAAGACTGCTCGTACTCAGATATTAACCACGCTGCCATTACTGTGCGAAGACTGCTCGTACTTCGATATTAACTAGATTGCAATTACTGTGCGAAGACTACTCGTACGCAAATACTAACCACGCTCCAATTACTGTCGAAGACTATTCGTACTCAGATATTAACCACGTTGCAATTACTGTGCGAAGACTGCTCGTACTCAGATATTAACCAGGCTGCCATTACTGTGCGAAGACTGCTCGTACTCAGATATTAATCACGCTGTAATTACTGTGCGAAGACTGCTCATACTCAGGCATTAACCACGTTGTAATTACTGTGCGAAGACAAGACTACTCGTACTCAGATATTAACCCCGCTGCAATTACTGTGCGAAGACTGCGCATACTCAGATATTAACCACGCTGCCATTCCTGTGCGAAAACTGCTCGTACTCGTATATTAACCACGCTGCAATTCCTGTGTAAAGACTGCTCGTACTCATATATTAACCACGCTGCAATTACTGTGCGAAGACTACTCGTACTCATATATTTACCACGCTGCAATTACATTATGAAGACTGCTCGTACTCAGAAGTAACCACGCTGTAATTACTGTGCGAAGACTGCTCGTACTCAGATATTAACCACGCTACCATTACTGTTCGAAGACTGCTCGTACCCAGATATTAACCACGCTGCAATTACTGTGCGAATACTACTCGTACTCAGATATTAACCATTCTGCAATTACTGTGTGAAGACTGCTCGTACTCAGATATTAACCACGCTGCAATTACTGCGAAGACTACTCGTACTCAGACATTAACCACGCTGCAACTACTGTGCGAAGACTGCTCGTACTCAGATATAAACCAATGTCTATGGCCATATACTCATTCACGCTGCTCAGAGAAAGAGATTCGAAGAGTCCGACGTTCTAACAGCAACACCATCGCCCTACACAAATTTGAAATTTACTTCAAGGTTTCGACTGCCGTCGGCCGTCTTCAGCAGGAACTGATTTGTATTTCCTCTGCTCGTGTGATTGTATGACACAATAGCTCGTCCCACCAACTGGCGGGCAGAGGAAAAAAAACAAATCTGATGAAGACCGCCGACGGCATTAGAAACGTTGAAGTGAGTTTCAATTTTAATGGTGAAGTAAGACAAGTTGATATAAGAAGTACATGTGTGCTTTATGGTTAAATTGCAACAACAACAACAACAACAAATTCTACAATTTAGTGTTACATATAGCTATTCACACAGAACATTGAACATACTGCGTATGAGATGTAGTGCTATGCATATATTTCCTACTGGTAATATCAATACGTGTAAATATGTCAACTGAAAGAATTGTTTTATCTTAATAAGTACGATTGGCAAGTCGCTGAATGCCAATATTAAGAACAAAGTTACTAATACTTGTTAAATGTTTCTCTTATAGCATACTATTTATTGTACAAACAAAGCTGTCCGTTTCCTTACCTTCCATTGTCGGCACAGGTCGAGGTCTGGTTGACCTATATCTGGACGATACAACCGAACTCGCCGTAGGTGGTGCATTCCGCGTGTGCTCCCTGCGTACTTGCGAAGTTACGGGATGCTACATACAAAAATCACATTGTGGCCTAAAAAATAACGGCTCTTGTGTGAACATGTGATAATAGTTTGATTCTAGTAACCATCTTGAACTTGAACAATACAAAACGTACCTATGTTATCAGGTGATAAGGGGAAATTATATATACATATATATATATATATTTATATATATATAATATCCCTTTTTCACACACACACACACACACACACACACACACACACACACACACACACACACACACACACACACACACACACACACACACACACACACACACACACACACACACACACACACACACACACACACACACACACACACACACACACACACACACACACACACACACACACACGTCACACACACAGTCACACACACACACACACACACACACACACACACACACACACACACACACACACACACACACACACACACACACATACACACACAAACATACACACACACACACACACACACACACACACACACACACACACACACACGCACACACACACACACACACTCACATACATATATATATACATCATAATTTGACCACACTTTGTTCCATATGTATATATATATATATATATATTGTATATATATATATATATATTATATATATATATATATACATATATTCGTTTCTCACTTTTAGGCCAAATATATATACGAAAACTTAGTACATCCTGTCAAACAGGCCAGACATCGTCACATACGTAACTGTCATCAACCAAGTTAACATCGGAACAGACCACAGAATGGTAATGAGCAACATCAAACTGGACCTATTGGCTGAAAAGAAGAAACTAATAAACAAGAGACCAACAAAATAGGAACGAAAAAGTTCGAATTCCAACTCGACCTGAAAAACCGATTTGATACAGTACAAGACCTATACGACATCGAGACCATGAGCGAAAACATCAGAGATGATCCAACTAAGTGCGACAAGTGTAGTCAAAGAATTCAACAAGCAAGTAAAGACGATAATATCGTCACTAGTACGAGCTTTGATGAAAACACGACGAGAAATTGAGGAAAATGGCGACCATAAAACAAATAGAATAAGCAGAAATTCGCAAGACCAGCAAAAAGAAAGCGAAGGAAGACATCAGGAAGTACAAACAAGAGATCATACGAGAAACGATTATGTCATCAAAGAGCCTAAAGAAAGCCAGAAGATGACAAGAACTAGGCCGAGACAGACTGACAACATTTCCCGATAAGCAGGACTACAAGACCGAGATATGATCATGCAGCGAATAGAGGAATTCTACACCAAGCTATACGACAGTGAACTAAATTCAATTATTCACATCGACCTGAAAGAGGTGCTAGATATAACAGCAAGGGAGGTGAAATCAGAGCGAAGGGATATGAAGAATTGGAAGGTAAAAAAGCAGGAGAAGATGACATCTCGAATCCCCTAGTTAAGGTGCATACTAAATGATTATCAGAAAGACGAATACCCACCACATGGAAGAACGCAAAGATGGTGATAATCTTCAAGAAGGGAAACAAGAAAGACCGATATGTCTGTTATAAAACATCTACAAATTACTCACAAAAATACTCAAGATTAGGCTAGAGAAGACACTCAACAAAAACCAACCACGAGAGGATTCGGTAGCAGGTACTCAACGACAGACAACGTCCACGTCGTAAACCAACTGAAGGTGAAATACCGAGAATATATTATCCCGCTCAGCACCGCATTCGTCGATTACGAGAAAGCTTTCGACTCGATGCAAACTCGAGCAATACTGACCTCGCTTCAAGAACAAGGGGTAGAAGACGTGAACATCGAACTCTTGAAAGACGTCTACACCAACAGCTCAATGACAGTCCAGCTTCACAAAGAAAGCAACAAGACCAACACCAACAGAGGTGTACAACAGGGTGATACCATATCGCTCAAGCTGTTTACGGGTACACTCGAAAGAATACTCCGAAGACTGACCTGGAAATCCAGAGGCTTGAAGATACACGTAGAATAACTCTGTCATCTTTACTTCGCCGCCGACATACTCATATGCCCTAATGCACCGCAAGAACTACAAGATCTGTTGCAGGTACTAGCTGATGAAAGTGAAAAAACAAGGTCTGAAGATGAACATTTCGAACACAAAAATGATGCTAGAAAACGACACACCAATATACATGTATATCAACAACACTCAGATAGAGAACTTTGAAAGGTACATCTACTCGGGACAGCCTTACAGCATCAGAGACAAAAACCAAGACATGGAGATTCAAAGAAGAATCACGACCGGCTGGACAGCATTCGCCAAAGACATTCATTTTTAGCACAACCACGACTCCACTACCACCAGATTACTAAACCACGCCACTCGCATTGAGCGCAACCACAATACCATTGTCAATCAATTAAATTAAAATGTTAGAAAATCAAACATGGTCACAAAAACTAACATTATTAATTTCCAACCAGAAAATAGGAAACGATTAAAATGTTGTCATAGGCTTTATTAACATATATGAGAAGTGAGACGCCACCATCATTGATTTGAAAACATGTAAATAAAACAAGATGGTTGTCATATATAAGATTAATGGTTGCTGGCAATGCGGAAGAAATGAACACTATATCAATTTCCTCAACAAGATAACATAAGATCATGACAAAGTTAACATTCCGTTTGTTTTCAGATTTGAAAAAAAATATTGATTTCTTGCTTAATTTTGGAACATGACATTTATGGAACAATATGAGGCCAACTTATGATGTGGCCTACACAACAACGGCGATATAGTAAACAAAATACCCACATAATATTTCGATTTGATAATGTCTAACTTCGAATATGTGAGAATAATTTGACTTTTGCAAGCATCTTGAACTATCTCTGTTTTATTTTCAATTTCCCCAGAACTTCACACCCACTGGGATATCACTGTGTGCTATGTGAGTCGGTTAAACAGCAATAAAAACGTATATAGTATCAGGTCAAAAAGGATAGGTAAAAAACTGACTTTGACTGCCGGACTATATTGGAAAATATCTAAAAATGCGAGCACTATTGACAGTAAAAATGTGTTATTGTAAATATATTAAACGGCAGAATTAAGTATATGTGTATATTTTAGTAAACTTTTGTGGCCATGTAAACGCGAGCACTTCAGAAGAGATGGTGCCGAGCACGACACTAAAATATTAGAAGTATATGTGGCCATCAATCACGAGTAACGACTTGTTGGCTCATGTTGTCTCACCTCAAGTGTATTTGTATCCGAACGTTCCCGATCAGGCGGCGTGTTGGACGCTGTAGAAAATACACACGTATCAGTGCATTACGGTTCGGACTCAAATGTTAGAGATTGATTTCATTTCGTAGAACATGTATCGTAAATCTTAACATACCTATTATATATATATATATATATATGTGTGTGTGTGTGTATATATATATATATATATATATATATGGTCACTTCTCACGAAACGTCCACACGAGGTAAATTTACAACTCATTATATCTTGTTTTCCTTTTAGTCATTAATGAAAAGCACGTCGGAGTACTCTGGAAATAAATTTGGGTAGCTTAATTACGAAAACTCACTCTCTGGAAACAATATGTGTACGCGAGTCTGTGTTGTTCGATACTGAGCGTATACATGCATATCATACACATAACATATAGTTTTGATTATCCGCTATGTATTTGGCTTGATTTCCTCGAACAGATAACACGTTCATGATTGGGAATTAAAAACAAAGTATAGCTATTTTAATTGGTTTGCTATACAATTTCTACGTATTAGCTACATGTTATTTCCTATAATAGAAACGAGTGGAGGTCATTGATTGCATTAAATTTTAATGAAGCATTTTTGTGCGGATTCTTTTATACTTAACCTTAAAGATTATTTAAATACACGATAGTTATCGCAAAATGGCATTTTTCACTTTAGTTTATTAACATAGTATTGGTGGCCGTTTATCTCCTGTTTCTGGCTGATTCTGGATGATAGTGACAGGCGTTAGTTTCTATCCGCCACCTTTCTAAAACAACTATTACAAACTATTAAACAAAACAAAAACGGTTTGGCCTTTGTGTCAATTAAAATGTCACGGCTTGTAGCATCTTATTTTGGCAATGGACGCCGTCACGAAATCATAGACAGCTAACTCTACAATAAAACATACGAGGGCGCACTTTTTTACAACAAACCGCGTGCTATAATACATCTCAGGTAAAATCTTTAATACACGATTAGCAGCTAAGGCGGGGATGGTAATGGTTTTTTATCCATCCATTACCGCTCGTATGAAAAACACTCGGAGCAGCGGTCTTTATAACACGAGGTAGTTTTAACAAGATTTAACAAGATTTAACAAGATTGCCATCCAGAGAATTAACTCTAGATGGCAGGTGGACAAGGAAGCCCTTTGGCTTATCTAGAGTCCAACCCTTTTATCTACATATATCCAGCCCTTCTGAGGAATATGTCGATTTTATTTTTAAACATATTCACACTACTAGCACCCACACAATCATCAGATAATCTGTTCCATTCATTCACAGTCCTTTGTGAAAATGAGAACTTTCTCACGTCTAATCTACACTGCTCCTTTACTAATGTAACTTCATGTCCTCTAGTCTTTCTATCTTTCTTAACTGAAAAAAACATATTTCTATCAATATTTTCATAACCATTCAATATTTTAAACACTTCTATCTGATCTCCTCTCAATCTCCTGGTCTCTAGTGTTGTTAAACCACATTCTTTTAGGCGTTTTTCATAACTAAGATCCCTCAGTTTTGGTATCATTTTAGTCGCTCTCCTCTGTACTCTTTCTAGCATATCTATGTCCTTCTTGCGGTATGGCCTCCACGCTTGTATACAATATTCTAAATGAGGCCTAACTATTGTTTTGTACAGTGGTATTATTAGTTCTTTTTCTTTATATGCTATATTTCGCCTAATCAACCCAAGGATTTGATTTCCCTTTGAAGCTGCAATTCCACACTGCTCTGAAACCTTCATGTCAGCACTAATTGTCAGCCCTAAGTCTTTTTCTTTTACAGTAGTACTTAGTACAGTTCCCCCCATTGTATATTCTACATATTCGTTCCCATATCCTGCGTGGAGGCATTTACATTTACATTTTTCACTTTTAGTATGCTTCCCACCGGCAGTATGGCCTGCACTTTCATTATGCATTGCTTAATAAGGTTAATGGAACTATAATTATCATTATTACCAACCTTTCTTCATAGCTTCCAATATCTGGAACTTATTTTTAACAATACACATGGCTGCACTGGGTTTCCTAGAATTTGGTATGAGGCTTCCACTTTTACCTATGTCGTCTGTTTGACTAGGGATAGGGTGTGGTGGCTTAAGGATTAGAACAACGAACTCAGTCGAGAGAACACTGATCTTTTTGCCGTTTCGAAGCTTGGTTAATTTCGTTTACTTCACACTGCCTATATTTACCTAGTCGTATAAATGAGTACGCTATAAACAGTGGTTAACGGTGTGAAAGATTTTCTATAGTAACTGTAGCATGACTGAATGCTTCCCAGAGAAGCTGAGTTTGTGTTAAAATTACCAGGTCTGCCAGGAGGTGAAGTATAAAACGTGTATCCAATCACACGGACTGGATACTGCGTTACATAAGAACGTTCCCCCTGGTGATTGTGCTGAAACTGTAGCGTGGCCGTATAGATCCCTGAGCAAAGGATTTGGCGTTATAATTAACAGGCCTGTCAGGGGGTGAAATATAACGCGCATGGAACTGTCACATGGACTTGATACTGCGCTATATAATAACGAGAACATTCCTCTTCTTCTTAATTGCTCTCTCCACTCCATTACATCGGTCCCTCCACTGGCCTTCCTCCAGTCAGATCCAGCATGACCGTAAGTGACCATTGATCTGCGCTTTGTCGTATATGCTGACCATAATCTTCTCGGTGTTTTACACCTGCCATTTGTCTGCGTAATGCATCCGGCCTATGGCCAGATCTATTAAGAATACGGAGATGAGACACTCCAATGCGCGTTTATTGTCGCTTTTGTGACATTATTTTCGCAGCGCCCTCCAGTGGCTTAAGAGTACCCGAGACGAGTCCATAAACAATGCCGGTGATGCATAATATCTGTCTTGCACCCTTCTCTTCCTCTGGTGGTATGCTGTATTCACTGGGTGTCACCAGTAAATTGGATTTAACTTCACATCTCATTCACCAGATGCAGCACTGTAAGAGTGACATGCTGTATTTCGACTTGATATTGAATCTCAAAAGGGCTCTAGAAAAAAATTAGGGGTACTTAAATGTCACAAGCTGTCATCATTGCCAGGATTTTTCTATGACCGTTGCCGGTAATAACTAGCCCAGATGACGCTTTCTATTATGATTTTTACTGCGCAGTGGGCTATTTTATGAAAATGGAGGCAGGGCGTTTTGACGGTTTTTCAACATGTACACAATCGGTTAGGGCTACACGAAAAAAAAATTCTGTCACCACGTGTGGAAAGACAAGACACATAAGTGAGAAAATGTTAAGTCAATATAATAGACAGAATTGAAATGAAAGCACAAAACATACCATATTATATTAAAATTTCAGTTAGGTTTCGTAACCGAAGGTGTATAATAGTTTTTTTTAAATGACTTACGTACGTGGCACGTCACAACTGTCTAACATCAAAAATTTCCAAATTCATTTCCAAATAAAACACTACTAGTTTTTTTAACAAATGAGGTAATACATTGCATACACAGCCAAAATATTAACCCTACCCAATTAGTTTTCATAACCGCCGCCCAAGAACATAAACGGCAATACATGTACTAATTACAAGGTTACATTGCTAATTTTGGTATGAAAATATTTTGAATGGCGAGATACGTATTAATAGTTAATGCTCACATATATATATTATACACGAAGTTGAAAGAAAAACATAACATATGCTAAACTATTTTAACAATTTAGTTTGGCTTCGTGAAGGGTGGACATTAGTTCAAATCATTACTTACACATCTGGTGCATGACAATTATATTTTGTCTCCCAACAATCCCAGTTCATTTCCAAATAAAACAGCACTAGAGTTTCTGACAAACAATGTAATATTTTGCATACAAAACCGAAACACTAACCCTACCCCCTTATTTTTCATAATCACCGTCTTCAAACACTATCGAACATATATCCACTATTTTCAGAGGTACATATAGCTCATTTTTATTTCAAAATGTTTGGAAATGTAAGATACGTATGAGTAATTAATATTAATGCCAATATTGCAGTCCTACTTGAATGAGAAGCACAACATATACTCTGATTGTATTAACATTTAAATTTGGTTTAGTGACCGAAGGTGTACAATAGTTCTAATCATTACTTACACACGTAGCGCATGACAATTGTTTTTATTTCTCAACAATCACAGTTAATTTCCAAATAAAATACCATTAATCTGTCATGCAATGAATGTAATATATTGCATACAAAGCCAAAACATTAACCCTACCCCTTAGTTTTCATAACAACAATAGGCTATTATATAATTGCAGAGCTACATAGCTAGTGTTGGTATCAACATTTTTTGAAAGGTAATGTACGTATTTGTAGTCAATGTATATGTCAATAATGCTGACTACTTGAACGAAAAGCACAAAATAGGCTCAGATATGTTGACACTTTAATTTGGTTTTGTGACCGAAGTTGTACAATTGTTCAATGCATTGCATACACACGCATAACTATTATTTCTTTATCTCACAACAATCCCAGTTGATTTCCAAATAAAACAACATTAGTTTGTCAAAAAAAATTATATTACTAATAACAAAAACTCTAACATTACCCCTTACTTTTCATAACCGCCTAACTAAACACACAATCGGATATACATCTACTAATTACAGGGCTGCGTAGCTACATTTGGTATAGTTATGTTAGGTGTAGCACGTTACATATTCGTAGTAAGTATGCATGTCAATATTATAAACATATTTTAAAGTAAAGCAAATATTATGCCACTAGAGAGTAAATTTTAGCTTGGTTTCATTACAAAAAGTCACCAATATTGGTGAACAATATTTCATATTACTTACATTCGGGGCATAACAAAACATTTTTATAATTACTTTATTAATTTTCCTAAGCTAAAGACGATGTCCCTGAAATATCACCTAATTTAACATTTAATGTTTTACCTGAAAAGTATAATAGGTAAATTGCAATTTAAATGTAGCACAAAAGTTACAGCTTAAAATTAGCATTATGTAGTTATAAATGTAGGCATACTAATATAGGCAATAATTTAGGCATACTAGTATAGGCCTATGGAATGGAAATGTACATGGACTCTGCATAGTGTAATTAAACAGTGATCAAACACACAAAACAAATCGTTTCATTTGTTTTTAATTTTCAATTTTACCAAAGTTCGTTCATCGCGAAATTCTGTGACAATGCGGTATTGTGTTGGTTTTCTCAAGCCTAAAGGTTTTACACAGAATATTAACATGCCAGCCAAGTTTACTATCAATCGGGAACATTTATATACCGTTCTTCATTCTTCTAGAATCGGAGAAAATACATATTGGGGGATTTTTTTCCCGTGAATTGTTACATCCCCATGCAGGACACCACTTGCTTCCATGGCGCGCCGCCATTTGACTGCGCTTGTGTATTCGTAAGCCGTTGGAGGGCGCAACATGTACTGGGTCGCGTCATAATGGACAGGAGTGTCTCATTTCCCTATTCCCAATATCTCTGATATGGCTTCTTTCATGATTAAGCTCCCCTCTGATGTGCCAGTTTCTCCCCTTCCATTAGCATGATTGTTATGTTTATGTTGTTCTGGTATTTTATATTTCTTCACTGTTTGACCTGGAGTGAATTAATCCAGTTTTTCCTTTCAGCTTCACCATTTGTCAAGATTAAATACGAAGGAGAACATTTTAGTATATACATAGCAGGTCGTCACCACGAGGAACCTGTTGGCGTGACGATAGAATATAAACAAACATGCGCCCGACTGAGCATCATGATAGTCGACTTGGTAATTTCCGACCTAATAAATGAGAAATCACCGCTTTCCCTAAACTATTCCTTTTCCAACACAATATTTTATTAACAGACTGTATGGTTCAACCCGCACCGGCTAGCGTGGAAGGGTAGGCCAACAACACCAGCATGCAAAGTACAATGAAGCCAAGGCCCCCAGTCCCCAGCAGCATCGAAAGAATCTATGACCAAGGAGGCGGTTCGGCTCAAGTAGGGCTACGTGCAGGGGGTGCTAAGAATCTGTGGGTCAAGAAGAGCCGCCGAGAGACGGTAAGTAGACTGAAGATAGCAACATATAACATATGAACACTACTAAGAGAGGAACAGATACAAGAACTGGAGGAAGAACTTAGGGAAACCAAGTTGGTATGAGACGTGATCGGGATCGGAGAAGTCAGAAGAAGAGAGGAATGCTTCACTACCTTACAAAGCGGTCATCTACTATACCATTCCACTGCGAACAACGGCCAAGCTGGAATAGGCTTTCTCATAAACAAGAAATGGAAAGACAATATAGTGAGGGTTAACAGCATCAGCCCCAGAGTAGCAGAACTTGTTCTATGCATAACAAAGCGCTACAAACTGAAGATAGTACAAGTATATGCTCCAACAACACCATACTCAGAAGAAGACACAGACAACTTCTACAACGACAAGGATGAGACATTAGAAAAGCCAACCCACTACACGATAGTGATGGCAGACTTTAATGCGCAAGTAGGGAAACGAACAAACATTTCGGAAACAGCAACAGGCAAATTTGGCCTAGGTGAGAGAAACGAAAGAGGCGACACCTTGGTAGAATGGGCAACATTAAGAAAGTACAAAATCATGAATACCATGTTCCAGAAGAAAGCAGGGAAGAGATGGACATGAAAAAGCCCAAATGGAGAAAAGAAGAACGAAATTGACTACATCCTGCCAAACAAACCAGACATGGTCACTGACGTAACTGTCATCAACCAAGTCAACATTGGAAGTGACCACAGAATGATAATGAGCAACTTCAAACTAGACGTTAAGGCTGAAAGGAAGAAATTGGTAAACAAGAGACCACCGAGTGTAGATACCACACAAATCGGAAGAAAAAAGATCGAATTCCAACTCGAACTGCGAAATCGATTCGAGACACTACATGAACTAGACGACATCGACACCATGAGCGAAAACATCACTGAGATGATCCAACTAAGTGCAACAAGTGTAGCCAAAGCAATCAACAGGCATGTAGTGACGAGAATATCGTCACCGACACGAGCACTGATGAAGAAACGACGAGAAATGGTGGATAACGGCGACCGTAAAAAACAAATAGAGTACCCAGAAATATGCAAGACCATCAAAAAGAAAGTGAAGGAGGACATCAGAAAGTACAAACAAGAGATCATACGAGAAACGATTATGTCATCAAAGAGCCTGAAGAAAGCAAGAAGAACGCAGGCATTAGGTCGAGACATACTGATTACACTTCTAGACAAGCAGGGTTGAGAAATACAAGACCAAGATATGATCATGGAACGAATAGAGGAATTCTACACCGAGCTATATGACAGTGAACAGAGTACCATAATGCACACCGACCCGAAAGAGGTACCAGAGATAACACCATGGGAAGTGGAAGCTGCGCTAAGAGATATGAAGAATGGGAAGACATCAGGCAACAACCATCTAAACATTCAAACATTAAAAGCAGGAGAAGATATCATCTCGAAGACAATGACTAAGCTGTATACTAAATGCTTATCAGAAAGACGAATACCCACCGCTCGGAAGAACACAAAAATGGTGATAATCTTCAAGAAGGGAAATAAGAAAGACATAAAGAACTACAGACCGATAAATTACTCACAAAGATACTAACGAATAGACTAGGACGAAACCCAACCACGAGAGCAAGCAGGATTCAGAAGCAGATACTCAACGACAGACCACATACGCGTCGTAAATCAACTGAAAGAGAAGTGCCGAGAATACAATATCCTGCTCTGCATCGCTTTCGTCGACTACGAGAAGGCTTTCGACACGGTGCAAACTCAAGCAATACTGACCTCCCTTCAAGAACAGGGGATAGAAGATGTGTACATCGATCTCCTGAAAGACATCTACACCACCAGCTCGGTGACAGTCCACCTACACAAAAAGAGCAACAAGATCAATATCAAGAGGGGAGTACGACAAGGTGACACCATACGCCCAAGCTGTTCACGGCAACACTCGAAAGCATATTCCGAAGACTGACCTGGGAAACCAGAGGCTTGATGATAGACGGAGAATATCTCAGCCATCTTCGCTTCGCAGACGACATACTCATATGCGCTACTACACCGCAAGAACTACAAAACATGCTACAGAAGCTAGCTGATGAAAGTGAAAAACAAGGTCTCAAGATGAATATCTTGAAGTCAAAAGTGATGCTAGAAAATGACACACCAATATATATCAACACCACGCAGATAGAGAACATTGAAAGCTACGTCTGTATGGGACAGCGATACAGTACCAGCGACAAAAACCAAGACAAGGAGGTTCAAAGAAGTATCACTGCCGGCTGGACAGCATTCGCCAAACATCGCGACATCTTCAAGGGTAACTTTGGAACCTGTTTGAGGAGACAAATCTTCAACTCATAAGTACTTCCAGTGATAACATACGGCGCGGAAACATGGGCACTCACCATCCAGGC
>CM034537.1:34365954-34385954 GCA_020002185.1 Paraescarpia echinospica | reverse complement strand
GTGACTTGTTTCAGTATAAGTTAGATGTTGAATAATTTCGAAACCAGAGTATTACTTGATAAAAGTTGATTCTCGTTTATTTTCTTGTTTCATAGTTGGTCTGAGAGCCAATGATGATAGATCTTCCACGGTGTTGCGAGTGGCGATAAAGTGCTGCCACCTCACGGCGCCTGGACTATCGAGACTATTTGCTAACCAGCTGATAAACAAATGCCGCCCGGCTCTGCGCGACGTCTCGTCTAACACCGGTGCTCATTACACAACTCGATTCATTTTCCGTTTTTAACAAGAATTACTGTTGTACATGTCAAAACAACACCCGACTTTTGTCAAGTTGCGGGTCAGCGCACATTGCATTACGGATCAGCTTTTTAGTGGAACAAACACGACACGCAACAAAAATTAGCAGCGTACGCCAAGTATTATGCTTATGCTTTGATTTACGTACCGAACAAATAAGCAATCGTTATGAGACGCTAATGAAAAACGGTTTGTCGCAGAATGCTGAAAAACGAACTACATTATTAATATTGAACATGGCGCAAACTCAATAAGTCAGTACATTAATATCAACAAGATCGGGGACATCATTGTACTTGTTGAGCCATATGACACATAATGCTGCGGCAACTTAGCCGCTTCTAGGCGGGTGGCTGTTGAAAAGGGGGACATCTAAGACGGGGACTACTGTATTTATAATGCTGTCTGCCAGAATACTGATACGAGATGTAGTCTGTGATACCCAGGTAGCAAAATTATTATTTCAAACGTCTTTATTGTCAAATTCAGTTGACATAAATACCAACGTTTATCTATGTAATCCTTTATTTTCGAAGTAATTAAAAGAATTTGACGATACTATCAACTCCAGCAAAACTGTTGACAGTAAAATTGAACACATTGAACTACTTCACTAGAAAATCACATTACTTATGTATTAGACAGCAGACTGCAGTGAGATTAGAATGTGGCAATACCGAGTGGTTTCCAGTCAGAAAGGGCGTGAGACGTGGGTGCATTTTGTCCCCCCCCCCTATGTAGTCTATACACGAGAACATTATGAGGGAAGTCGAAACTGACGCGAGCAGTGAGTTGTTTAATGGACTGAGAGTAAATGCAAGGATATATATGAATTGCGATATTCCGAGGACATAGCGTTAATACAGATACAAAAAGATTGGATACATTTATAAAAAAAAGTTAAAGAGCAGAGTGAGATGAAAGGACTGAAACTAAATGTAAAGACGACTAAGACAGTGAAGGTAAAGAGGTGTCGAGAACTGTAAAGAGGTGTCGAGAACTAACTGAAATCATAGTAGATAGCGAGGAAATAGAATGGGTGGGACGTTCTGAATATCTTTCGATAGAAACGCCATTGCTAGAAACGGGTAGAGATGGGACGAAAGAGATCAAGCAGAGGTTGGGAATGGCGAGTAAACATTTGGCGGAGATATGAAACTACGAATTATCCGAACCTGCGCGTTTCCATGAACGGATTTGCCACGTAAGGTTACGAAACAAGGACTGTTAATAAGAACATTACTGAACGCAGAAAAATGCATTTGAAAACAAGTGTTATAGAAAAATACTACGACTTGCGTGAACTGTACATAGAACTAACAAGTCCATTGCATACGGGATTGGTGTTAAACCCGGGACTTTTTTGAAATGTGTAAAGAAACAGAGCCATTTTAAGAGGCATCAATCTCTAAGGTGAATAATAATGGAAGGAACATTTTAAGCCAGCCGAAGTTGAGGAAGACACAGGAGACAATGGGAGAAGAACGAGACTTTTTATACTTACGATGGGAGAAGGACTCGGAGGAATGGATGAGAGCGGACGTCTGGTGAGTGGGACGACTGGGAAGAGCATCCATATATATATATATATATATATAAATATATATATATATATGTGTGTATATATAGTCCAATATATATATATTATATATGTATAATATATGTATATATATATATATATACAGCACAACCATATATCCCTTCCCTTTCCGGACGTTGCAGCCTTAATGGATGATCTGTAGACAGCACGTTCGCTTGCCAATCGTCCCACTCGCCAGACGTCCGCTCGCATCCATTCCTCCACGTCCTTCTTCCATTGTCTCCTGGGTCTTCCTCTGCTTCTGTTGCCCTCATCTTTTCCTTCCATTACACTCACGCACGCACGCAGGCAGGCAGGCAGGCAGGCAGGCAGGCAGGCAGGCAGGCAGGCAGTACGCAGATTTAATCGCTCACGCATGGTAAGAAAAATGTTTGCTAGTCGAACAAACACTCGATTCGTAGCAAACATTTAGCAATGCACACCTAACCATATTCGTGATAGCTGTTATTGTGTCACAAATGGTGTCGATTGCAGGTCAGATAACACGTGTGCAGCTGCCACTTGGCGGCCAAAAAATGGTGTCAAGGCAACATGGAAGGTGGTGGTGTAACCGCTCTACATGTGTCATCCTGCAGAGCGGTTACCCCTTTACACGACCAAAGTACGCTTTCAGAAGGGGTGGCTGCTCAAGAAGGGGACTACTGTATATCAAACATCAGGTGATGTTATATAATCTGGTTCAAGTTATTAGAAGTGATATGTTCGGGTACACTACCTTCGATTTCGCAGCCACAACAACATGAGAGAACCTTCTTGGTTAATTCCCAGAAAGAGATGGCGATGGTTATGACAACGATCACGCCGACAGGTACCCACAGTAAGGTACCCAGTATTATTGCCAAAACTTGACTTGTGTCCTGTAAAAAAACATTATCAGGGCATTATTACTATTGTGGTCTGGTTATTTTCCGATACCGTGTCTAAGCTGTACAACATTGTATACACAATGACGCAATCGGGACATCCAAATTGGTTCTATAATTACGAAGCAGATATGCTATTCTATAGCAACAGGCAATTTGGGATCAGAATATAATGAAATGAAAAGTACAACTGATTTCGTTATAAACATACTTTTATAATTGTATACAGTTGTTATATGGTAATGTGAGCACAATTAAGGCCAGACCGTGCCGGTGAACGTTACAAATGTGACATGGGGATCGAGTAGCGCGATCTCGCGTATTAATTAATTATTCACGTCAGCCTCCAGGGCATCGGAGGTTTCGTTGGAATGTTCCACTTTGATACCATATCATGAGTAAACCACTGCCGTTAATATTTGGGATGTAGTTAGAAATGGTTATTTTGTGTTAACTCTGGTAGGTGCGTAACACCAACACGTTGCCTTTTTCTATCGAATTCAGACGTTTAATAGTCAGCAGAGATCACAATAATAATTATACACAATTTGTTGATAAGTGTATTTGAACACATCGCCAGTTACTACGCGTCTACATCATAACAAAATCGATTAAAAGTAATCTCGACCATCAGTGGTTAGTTTATTGATGTTGTTTACATAGAGTAGATGGCTATGCACGGATAAAATATAAAAGTTCTTTAAAATATTAATATAATCAAAGTAACAGTTAAGCGTCTAACATTTTCTTACTTGTTTTCAATGTTGTTATATAGATACGTGGTTCGGGTTGTTCAGTGACTATTCATTATCAATTGATCGTATTAGACGGGCGGTCAAGGCCGAGAAAAGTGCTCAGAAAGTTTCGAAGGCATTTTTTGTTACAATCAGCCAACAATTTAAGATGTTTTCTATATACGTTACTGATTTTGTTATGGGTTGTCGGACCTTCCGATTTTTTATTTTTAGGTCAGAAATTGGGTTTTTATGTTAAATTTGACATACATTTGATCACAATCGTATAATGGTTCTATAAGACATCATAGTAATGTTACATGTTTCCAGGTCAGTTTAGGTTTCTCTACATAGGCCACACATTACACAATCGGAGATTCTGCCGATTTGATTTGGGGTTTTGGCCAGATATATGTAATTTGTGTCCCAAAAATGCAACTATTACCAAAATGTATTTTAAGCAAATATGTTAACGATTACTTTTTTTCAGAATGTAATCAGTGGGTTACAGCTTTCCAACCAATTTAGATTGTGTCCACATATATCATTGGTTATAGTGCATGGCGTTTATCCGACACAATTTTGATTTTTGGTTAATTATGGGTCATGTTTTGCTTAACATCACTTTTGACACAATATTGGTATAAAAAAAACTATTTTTGTCTACATGAGGCCTATCATTTATATTACAAATCACCAAATAGACATTGATTCTATTTTCGCCAAATAGGCATTGGCTCTATTTTGTTTAAGGATTGTTTATTCAACCAAATAACCAAAATGTGGTTAAATGACTAATGATCCATTGTATTTCAGGATGTAGACAGTATAGTACAACCTGTCAATTATTCCTTATGGTTGGCCACATGTTTCAAAACATATTTACGATGTGAGGAGCAAACTTGCCTCACCGGATGAGTGCATGTGCACCCACTGCACTCTTTTCCATCCTACGGGTCTGCAATTGGCTGCTCCGACTGCAGCTGCAGGAGACAGTCCTTCATTTGAACTCGCATTCCCGTGTTACAACCTCAATAAAGATATTTGTAATTGCAAGAAATGTTGACCAAACACCTATCCGCCCCCTGCATATGATGGTTCAACTGTTGCATTGTTATATCTGCCTGAGACCAGCGTTCTGGATAGCCGGACCTCACCTTTCCCACAATTCTAATCTTCGTGGTTTGTTTTAGATTTACATAAGATGCCTGCACTACCGATCATGTCTCGTTTAGAGTTGCCACAATTACAATACATCAATTTAGTACGTCGTGGGCGATTTATTGATATAATTCAGTTTTCATTTGTTTATTTTATAATTCAGTAACCGTACGCACATGGCGAGCGCCGTGTTTTGCGATAACATTTCAGGGCAACTACTTTTTGTCAAGAGTTTCATTCTTACAACGTCCCGTTTTGATGATTAGTTGATATGATTACTGCTGTAAATGTGTTGGTTTACAAAAAGGTAGAGAGTTACCTGTAACTCAGAAACGTTACTGACCCGTCGGGAAAATAGGTGATCAGTGACCACCGAATCAGCGAATAGTTCAAACACTATTACAGCCACACCTTCGCCTGGACATGTGGACGTCCTAATTGTAATCACAATGCAGATTTATGTTGGTGGTAGCCTTTCCAGCTCCTGGTGCGCATTTCAAACTTGATCATATCCGGCTTGATTGACACCTCCAAGTGGATATGGACAACAACATACAACCTGCAGATGAACTCCTCTATGTGATTGTTTGCCCTTTATGAGCCTTTTTATGCCACAAAATTTGGCAAAAGCCTGCGTGAGACCTACTGCGTATGTTACCAACCTGCTTAATATTTCTATGCATGGGTCACTGATTACATACTGAGGTTATAGCTACCAATTCTGTTTTATGTTTGGTCCAATGTGGGTCTTTTGTCTAACAAATTGCTACATTTGAACAACACATTATTAAGTAACCAGTTTATACTTCATATGACAGGATGTAATCACTGGTGTAACCTACCAACCACATCAGATTGTTGCATTAATGGTTATAACACAATGTAACTATTGGATTGTGATATCTTTGAAGAGCCCATCGACGGAAAGAACACCTTCCACTGTTACAGTAGGCAGGTGATTTTCTGGCAACAACGAGGATCAGTTCCTCAACGATCTGATAATGATTGTACTATCGCCAGACTAACAGCATTCCAACACGAAACGATAGATTATAAGCTTCCCACATTGCACCATCCCAAGCTGGCCACTGGTACTTGACTATCCCCTGACAACAAAATAGATGTAGAAAGAAGGCTGACTTGCAGAGAGTGATGTGGACCATTCAATACATAATCTGACTTTGAATTGGTAAACAATCTGCTAAAGATAGCACCATATTGCAGTGTGTGCAAACTGTTAAATTAAAACGTTGTTTTCTTAAGCCATTGCGCCGCGTCGTATAAAACTCATCAATACATTTGTCTTGTAAATTCCACAAACATACACCATAGAAAGACCTACAGTACGATATAAATAATTGACCTTTTGTGCTTATATTACATAATTCAAAATTATCAGAGGCTGCATTTAGACGCCATATAAAATAATGACACATATCTTTTACTATAGCCTGGTAAATGCCAGGACCAATAATATGACCTACATGCAACCCTTTTTCACTTTGTTTAACCTGTATACCATCAAAGTAAATTGGACAATCGGTACCAGTGCCATATTTAATAAGTTGACATTTTGATGGGTTAAATTGTAAATCATATTCATATGCAAATTCCAGACATATATCACACATTTTTACAATGCGTATATTGATGGAGCTATTAAAGGTATGTCATCAGCATAGACAACAGCATCATAGTACTTAAGACCAATCATACAACCAAATCCAGACATGCTGAGTCTTATTAACATTTCATCAATATAGATAGAACATAAAATGGGGGGCAACTCCCCACTCTGCTTAAATCCATTGCTAGTGGAGAATTACGTTGACATTGAATTGTTCCATGATACGTTTAAATGTTGATTAGTGTACATGTAAAGTGAACATCTGACTAGAAGGGGATTCATTCCTCGATCCATAAGTAAATTAAAAGGTTTAACATAATTTAATTCTTCAAATGCTTTAGTAGTATCTAGTTATTACACATAAACGTCATATTTATTCTGCAGAAAATAGTTCAGAGTCTCCATCAACGCAAATGTACACTTAGGTGGAGAGCTGTGAGGTTTAAAACCAAACTGTAAAAGACTTGTTTTAAAAACATCAGCACGTTTATCATTATAACCCAATCAAATAGTTTCGTCAGGGTGCTACTAAGAGCAATGGCTCGATAGTTATCAGTCATGTGCTGATTTCCTCTTGTGTTTAACCAAAGGTTGTCTTGAGGCTATATTAAAGCCATCCGGGGTACACACACCCATGATACACCATTGACGTGAATAACAAACATAGGATGACAACAATGATTATAACCTGAAATATAAGGCATAAATAGTTATACAATCACAGTTTTGTTATTTTGTTGAATAACCCATATTAAATAAAAAATCCAAAACCTGACCGGCACAAAACTTACTGTATAACCAGTGACCTGTGCACAGAACCAGTACATGATTGGCGACTTGTAACATAAATAGTAGGCTTCAAGTACGAAACACTGTTTCGACCAATTTTGTGTTGGACAATTGTAACCCACTGATTATGTCCTGGTTAATGGTTAACATAGTTGCTTGACTACATTGTGGTCAAATTTTACATTTTTTAATTGGACAAAAATGACCCATATCTGGCCAAATATCCAAAATCTGACCGGTAGAAACTCCTTTTGTGTAATGTATAACGTACGTAGAAAAACTTTAAACTGATTTGAAAATGTGTAATTTTGTTGTTATGTCTTATAGCGCCATATTCGGTTTTGATCAAGTTTATGTCAAATTTTACATAAAAACCTGTTTTTACATAAAAATCAAAAATCAAAAAGTCCAGCAACCTATACCATAGTCATTAATGTATATAGAGAACACATAAAATAGTTGGCTGTTTGTAACAAAAAAACCTACGAAAGTCACAATGCATCGCATTGGCCGCCCGTCTATATAGTATTACTGCGTTACAAGTCATTGCTACTATGGCAATAATGTAGTAGCAACCATAATATTGTATTTGTAAAAGGCATTTTAACAATTGTAATGTACGCGGTATGTTCTGATAAAGACAACTGTGTTGTTGTGACGACATGAATTGCTTTCTGAATTGTTGTAATGCATGTCGTTACGCTAACATACATGCACACGCACAAACAGAAGTACGTACACACGCACATATGCACGCACGCATAGTTATACTGAAACATTGCATTGCTGACACACAATTGTAAAGCTGTAGTGAAATAAATTTGGTAGTATTATGTATTACTACTGATGGTCATTTTGGAGCCATTTTGCACATCTTTGTTTGTGCTCATGTTGATTTCCAACGTATTTTGTCCTCAAAAATACTATAAGATGTGATTGTAAAGTCTTTCTTTAATTAGGTTGTGACATGTATAGCCAATTCTACTTGTGGTTATAGGAAGCTATTTTACCTTATATTGTCAATTTCGGACCAAAACAGTCTCCCATACTGGAAAGTTGTGAGTGCCTATTTTTTTTTCTAAAATACCCAGTCAGAGACTACTGTAAACTTGTAGCCAAATTAAGTTAGTATTTTGCACCTCTTTTTGTGTACAAATGTCTATTTCGTGGCAAAAACATACATCCTCCTGTGAAATCACGAATGCCGTTTTTGTTCAAAATATGATTGTTAAGACTTAGTCTAGATAAAATACATGGTGGTGTAGTGTTTTGACCGTAAAATCAACCCTTGTACCAACATTGTAGATGCAAACTGTCTCAAAATGACCAGGAATAATGCGTATGAATGGTTGAATACTTGAATACAAACAATCTAACGCAGGCAGGAAAATTTTCAAGGTCATTAAAGGTCAACAGAAAAAAAGGCGACATACGTTTACTTGTTGCTAAGACATTTGGGAATGCATATCTGGGGGTGCATCTGCGAACCCCGCTAGGTGGCGTAACTGCTTAAATACACTGCTATCCCCCAGGGAGTCTCTCTGAACTTGCGCTGCTTCAATTTATGGACATACTTCTTTTTATACAAAAAACACACTGCAACTCCACTAATTTATTTAACATGCATGATAACATTAATTCTAAATGCATATAATGCAACCAATAATACCAAACACGTTGTATAATTGTCATAGTTTCGCGACAAAACAGTATTAACCATTTGCCTCCACTTCTACGCCAGAGCTTGTGGTTATTTCATAACGCGATGTGCTTTAAACTGGTGAGATTTTGAACGACAATATAGAAGAGTACATTTAATGTGAACCAAAGTAACTTACCATGGTGACTTGGTGGAATGTTCGCGTTTACGGGTGTTGCAGTTATGTTTCTTCAATCAACATACGGCTGCCTGGCACTGGTAGTTGTGCACAACTAAGACGTGTTCGCATGGTTTTGTCAGATACACGTTAATTATCACGTTGTTGGCTAGTAATTATTATACATTCATACCATACGATTGTGACCTATATCAACCAGGAAGTTTGTGCAAATATTTCATTGGTCGGAGTATGACTGTTTGAAACTTACTTTGGAAAGCTGCCAGTGGATAGTCTTGTGTGAGCAGATACGTGTATGTGCACGCAAAACGTACAAAATATTCCAAGCGGAGTATGACTGCTTGTTAATGATGATTAACAACGTGTAAGTTCGTCTTTGCTTTGCGTCTTCTCTCTGAGCACAACCATGTGTTCAGAATAATGGTATGCATTCGCTTCATTTCGCATTTCCAACATCTATGTCCGAGATCAAATGCTGATGATTCAGGACATCACCACATAGCAAGCGTTATATAGCGTGTTGCTTTCAGACATGACAATGAAAACTCCTTAAGCAAAAGGTATTGCACGCTATTAGCTCACACAGCCGTGTTTGTCGTAAGAAAGTACGAACATTTTACCTTTTGTATTTGAACAAACATTTAATATTACTGCGTTTGCCGTGTGTTCTGTTATGTTTTCGTCGGTGTATGTTTCCGCTGAAACCTTGAAATCGGACGGCAAATACAACTGCTACTGCCGGTAAGCCAGTGTACATTGATCTCAATAACTGTTATTGTCCGCTGCATTTCCAGTTCAACAACCATTGGACTATTATTGGGCGCGCACACAGTGGAAGGTTAGTTTAAAATAATGCATCCTCGTTATACTCAAATGACTGACGAGATGTCGTGGTTTGTTGTGATATACTGAGAAGAGTATTTACCCAATGATATAAGGATCATTGCATATATGAGGAACCGTCTAACTACGCCCCAACGTGTATCTTATAGCGGGAATCATCACTATATAAGTACACTAGTGAGTGTTGTTCTTTATTAATATATACACACTCACTCACACTCGCACGCACACACTCACACACGCACGCACACACTCACTCACACACGCACGCACACACTCACTCACACACGCACGCACGCACACACTCACTCACACTCGCACGCACACACTCACTCACACACGCACGCACACACTCACTCACACACGCACGCACGCACACACTCACTCACACACGCACGCACACACTCACTCACACACGCACGCACACACTCACTCACATTCGCACGCACACACTCACTCACACACGCACGCACACACTCATTCACATTCGCACGCACACACTCACTCACACACGCACGCACACACTCACTCACACACGCACGCACACACTCACTAACACACGCACGCACACACTCACTCACACACGCACGCACACACTCACTCACATACGCACGCACACACAATGCAGCTTCGCATAATACAGACACAATATGAGTGCTTCGAACTAGTCAACTACATTACATTGCTGTTGTCGTGAATCGAAGCCAAACGTTGTTATCGCTTAGACCATTTTGGCATCTTGCTCAACCGATATTCCCTTGCCAAAATTGTTGTTTGCTGTATTATGACAACTATTGTTATTCTTACCTGGCTACAGCCGCTCAGCATTATGTGGAATAATAATTACTGGCATACTAGTGCTATACAGTGGTCCTGCAATTTAAATAATTTATTCAAGCGCGCAAGTTCATACAATGTATTCAAAGGCTAATCATGCCGCCTTCATTCATATCGAATACAATTATGTACCTGTACCATGATAATGGACTAAGCAAGTAATTTCTTCTTGAACAACCTGTAAACGTGACTTGACCAATGTACGGCTGACTTCAGTCTGCCTTATATTGGAGGAGAGTCATGATATGGTGCCGACATCCACTAACTTGTAGGCACGGCAAGTGTATCCCATCCTTGGTGCCGACATCCACTAACTTGTGGGCACGGCAAGTGTATCCCCTCCTTGGTGCCGACATCCACTAACTTGTGAGCACGGCAAGTGTATCCCCTCCTTGGTGCCGACATCCACTAACTTGTGGGCACGGCAAGTGTATCCCCTCCTTGGTGCCGACATCCACTAACTTGTGGGCACGGCAAGTGTATCCCCTCCTTGGTGCCGACATCCACTAACTTGTGGGCACGGCAAGTGTATCCCATCCTTGGTGCCGACATCCACTAACTTGTGGGCACGGCAAGTGTATCCCCTCCTTGGTGCCGATATCCACTAACTTGTGGGCACGGCAAGTGTATCCCCTCCTTGGTGCCGACATCCACTAACTTGTGAGCACGGCAAGTGTATCCCCTCCTTGGTGCCGACATCCACTAACTTGTGGGCACGGCAAGTGTATCCCCTCCTTGGTGCCGACATCCACTAACTTGTGGGCACGGCAAGTGTATCCCCTCCTTGGTGCCGAGATCCACTAACTTGTGGGCACGGCAAGTGTATCCCCTCCTTGGTGCCGACATCCACTAACTTGTGGGCACGGCAAGTGTATCCCCTCCTTGGTGCCAATATCCACTAACTTGTGGGCACGGCAAGTGTATCCCCTCCTTGGTGCCGATATCCACTAACTTGTGGGCACGGCAAGTGTATCCCCTCCTTGGTGCCGACATCCACTAACTTGTAGGCACGGCAAGTGTATCCCCTCCTTGGTGCCGACATCCACTAACTTGTGGGCACGGCAAGTGTATCCCCTCCCTGGTGCCTAGATCCACTAACTTGTGGGCACGGCAAGTGTATCACCTCCCTGGTGCCGAGATCCACTAACTTGTGGGCACAGCAAGTGTATCCCCTCCCTGGTGCCGAGATCCACTAACTTGTGGGCACGGCAAGTGTATCCCCTCCCTGGTGCCGACATCCACTAACTTGTGGGCACGGCAAGTGTATCCCCTCCCTGGTGCCGACATCCACTAACTTGTGGGCACGGCAAGTGTATCCCCTCCCTGGTGCCGAGATCTGCTAACTTGTGAGCACGGCAAGTGTATCCCCTCCCTGGTGCCGAGATCTGCTAACTTGTGAGCACGGCAAGTGTATCCCCTCCCTGGTGCCGAGATCCACTAACTTGTGAGCACGGCAAGTGTATCCCCTCCCTGGTGCCGAGATCTGCTAACTTGTGAGCACGGCAAGTGTATCCCCTCCCTGGTGCCGACATCCACTAACTTGTGGGCACGGCAAGTGTATCCCCTCCCTGGTGCCGAGATCCGCTAATTTGTGAGCACGGCAAGTGTATCCCCTCCCTGGTGCCGAGATCTGCTAACTTGTGAGCACGGCAAGTGTATCCCCTCCCTGGTGCCGAGATCCGCTAACTTGTGAGAATGGAAAGTGTATCCCCTCCCTGGTGCCGACATCCATTCGCCTCTTTCTATATTTATCCGCTTCCTTGGACCATTGGCTTTTGACATTCCAATTGAAGATGTATTTTAAAAGAAGCATAGAGGTAGTAACTTAGTCATATTTTTTCCAGTGGTCATACTGAATGTTGAAACACTCGCTAGAAGGCGCCCCAATGAAATGTATTTACCGGGATAGTATTACAAGATACATGTAATGCCGTAACCAGCAACACATTGTAATGTCCAAATACTATAATAATGATAACAGCTGCCCTTAATATGTTGCACCATGTGATGATGTAAGCTAGTTTCCTGCTAATGTTATAATGCAGCGTTTCTCAAACACTCCGCATGCCATCTTGTAGCCATAGGTCATAATATAAAGTAGGACTTATATATGTATCGTAATAAAACATATGAGTATATTCAAGTTCCTGTTTAACAATTAAAAAAAAAAGAACATATCCCAGATACTCCCTAGCTATCTCCAATGCATGTGACGCTCCGATGTGAGGCAGCTAAATTCCCAAGGGAGGAGGAGAAAATAAAGTTGCTTCGAACTTCGACGGTGCTACGTGGCTGCTGAAGTTTGCGTGTTTGTTGGACATTTCTTTGAGAGACGTAATATGTTGAAAATTGAATATATCGCTGCAGGGGCGAGACATTTTCATCATTGAGGCAACAGAGAATATTCATGCTTTCAAGGACGAACTTGATCTTTGGGTCACGAAAGTGAAGATGTTTCTATTCACCGGCTTTCCTACACTGGCACGTTTGCTTGACGAGACCGATATGGATATCAGCGAGATAAAGAACACGATTTGTGCACACTTGCTCAAACTCAATATGGAACTGGAGCGATACATTCCAGTGGTTTCTAAGATTATCTTTTTCAAAGCTCATTTCTGTGTCAAACTGACGCTCTGGAGGACAACAGCATCCAGTAAGAGCTCACGGCGTTACTCAGTGATGGATATGCCAACAGGCTGCACGAATCCAGCATGACTCTAATCGGGTTTTTACTGAAGATGAGGGGCAAATATCTGGAAATTTGCAAAGTGGCAGTACAAGTCCTAGTGATGTTCCCAACGACTTACCTTAGCGAACTGGCTCTCTCAACCACAGTGGTTATTAAAACCAATGCAAGAAATAGCCTGGTAGATGTCAAGAGTGAGTTGAATAAGACAAAATCCCGAATCAACAAGTTGTGCGGAACAAGGAAATAAGAATGGCGTCGATTCCTACGTATGCTTTCCACTGTGTGCACTGTAGGGGGTCGCGGTGACTAAAGTCCCAGACGCGGGGGTCTTTGGGTAATTCCAGATGAGAGACGCTGTTCTGATGTCAATGGTTGTACAGGTTCGGCATCACCACAGCGCGAAGACCTACGTCCTCAATCAACAATCGAGATTGAGCAAAGGTATGGCCGACTTATCAAACTGGATGAGTCGAGATAGACGGGCTATCTAATAAACGGTAAATAAATCACATTGCAGCCTGCAATCTATCTCAAACCATCATCATCAAAACATTTTTATATTAGATAGGAAGTTATACCATTTGCAAAATAGACTATTAGCTGATGGAATACTGGCAGATCTGCTCATTGAAACACCATCTCGACTAGTTAAGACTTACATTCAATCACTTCTGCCTAATATCTCCTTCCTCTCTATGCATTGTGCTTGAAGATCCACTTTCCAAACCGCTACCACCACAATGTCGTTTGCATGTTTCTACATCCGGAGAATATCCCACGTACCCATCTTTCTTCTTGGCAATTCCACCACTGCAGACTGCCCCAATCCCTCAAGTCGACGTTCACGTATAATTCTTCTGGTATTTCGGGGCCGCATACCACTCGGTACGTTTATTCTGGCATGATCATATAATAGTGATTATATTAGATTATATAAGAAATTAGAACATCAATATAGACGATGCAACACTGGAAGACATGGATGAATTATTGAATTACATCAGAACTATTGAAAGCAGACATGAATGCAGACATGGTTTGTAAATTTTAATCGGAACATTTTAGAAAAAAAACTAAGTACCAAAACATAGGACCAGGAACTGGGTATTAAAATACCAAAGACACCGGAAGCAGCACATTATTTCTATTTAACGGAATATGGAGGATACCAACAGTCAGATGACCGCACATAGTTTCAAGAATAGTTATTTTACTTAAGTCCAAGTTTAACAAGATTTAACAAGATTGCCACCCAGAGAATTAACTCTAGGTGGCAGGTGGACAAGGAAGCCCATTGGCTTATCGAGAGTCCGACCCTTTTATTTATGTGTATCCACCCCTTCTGAGGTATGTGTCGATTTTATTTTTAAACATATTCACGCTACGAGCACCCTCACAATCAGCACATAATCTGTTCCATTCATTTACAGTCCTTTGTGAAAATGATAACTTTCTTATATCTAATCTACACTGCTCCTTTGCTAATATATCTTCATGTCCTCTGGTCCTTCTATCTTTCTTAACTGCGAAAAAAATATTCCTATATATATTTTCATAACCGTTCATTATTATAAACAATTCTATCTAATCTCCTCTCAATCTCCTGGTCTCTAGTGTTGTTCAGCCGCATTTTTTAGGAGTATTTCGTAACTAAGATCCCTTAGTTTTGGTATAATTTTAGTTGCTCTCCTCTGTACTCTTTCTAGCATATATATGTCCTTCCTGCGATATGGCCTCCACGCTTGAATACAATATTCTAAATGAGGCCTAACTATTGTTTTGTACAGCGGTATTATTAGCTCTTTTTCCTTATACGTTATGTTTCGCCTAGTTAATCCAAGGATTTGATTTCCCTTTGAAGCTGCAATTCCGCACTGCTCTGAAACCTTCATATCAACACTAATGGTTAACCCTAAGTCCTTTTCTTTTACAGTAGTACTTAGTACAGTACCCCCCATTGTATATTCTACCTCTTTGTTCCCATGTCCTGCGTGGAGGCATTTACATTTCCAAAAATTGAACAGCATTTGCCACTTTTCAGATCATTTGATCAACTTGTCAAGATCATCTTGTAAATGTTGTCTATCTCCATCACTTTTAATCCGTCTAAACACTTTTGCATCATCCGCAAATTTCAACACCTTGCTTGTTATTTCATCATCCAAATCGTTGATATATATATTAAAAATAATATAGGTCCCAGTACTGATCCCTGTGGTACACCACTCAATACCGATTTCCAGTTTGAAGCCTCCCCATCAACTACAACACGTTGTCTTCTGTCAATCAGCCATTTTTCTATCCAGTTTATTATACCATTTCCTATGCCATGGGACTTTAGTTTAAGCAGTAATTTTTGATGTGTTACTTTGTCGAAAGCTTTCTGAAAATCTAAGTAGACGATATCTACTGGTGATCCCTCATCTACCCACTTAGTGATGTCTTCCAAAAAAACGTAACATATTTGTTACGCATGACCTCGCTTTAAAAAACCCATGTTGAGATGGGTTTATCAAGTTATTTTTAACAAGAAAATCCACCATGTGATCTTTAATTAGTCTTTCTAATAATTTGCAAATCACTGATGTTAAACTCACTGGTCTATAGTTCTCTGACTTGTTTCTCGAACCTTTTTTAAATAACGGTATAATGTTTGCCTCTTTCCATTCTAAAGGAATCACTCCCTCTTCTAATGACAAATTAAAAACTGTTGCAAGCGGTACGCTAATTTGCTCTACAATTTCCAATAGTAGTTTGTGCGGAATCCCATCCACTCCAGGTGATTTATTATCCTTCATAGCCCTTATTTTCTTAGCTACCATTTGTTAAACACCCTTAACACACATGTCGGGATAAGAAGATGTTGCTGGATTGGATAGATCCTCACTCACTCACTCACTCACTCACTCACTCACTCACTCACTCACTCACTCACTCACTCACTCACTCACTCACTCACTCACTCACTCACTCACTCACTCACTCACTCACTCACTCACTCACTCACTCACTCACTCACTCACTCACTGTCCCATAACTAGGCGGTCGTTAGGGCACCACTGATGACTTGACAGTCCCGCCATCTTTTTCCATTTTCTGCCGCCCCCTGGGAGGTCAAGCCAGTCCAGTGCTGGGTGTTGTCTTCCCACCTCTTCCTCTGTCTCCCTCTCCTTCTTTTTCCTGGCACTGTGCCTTGCAGGATGGTGTTTGCAAGGCCGCTTGATCTAGTAACATTATCATTTTTGCGGTAGCATCTCATATCCTTGGCCTGGATTCTTTTTTTTTCAGGTCTGCTGTAATGGTCCATGTCTCGCAAGCGTAAAGGAATATTGACATCACAAGGGAGTGTATCAGTATGATTTTGGAATAGAGTGAGATATTGTTGTCATTCCAAATTTCTTTTAATCTTGTCAGCGCTGCTGTTGTCTGTGCAATCCTGGATAGCACTTCCGGTTAGGACTGCTCATCTGTGATAATTGCATCCAGGTATTTAAATCTGGATACGGTGTCAAGCTTTTAGCCATTTGCTTTTATTTCTGTCTTGATGTCATTGGGTTTGTCGGTCATCAACTTGATGGGTAAATACTAAGAATGGATTTAAAAATTAAATCGAATATTAATTTGTTTAAAAATAAAATCGACACCTACCTCAGAAGGGTGGGATACACATAAATAAAAGGGTTGGACTCTCGATAAGCCAAATGGCTTCCTTGTCCACCTGCCACCTAGAATTAATTCTCTGGGTGGCAATCTTGTTAAATCTTGATTAAAATACAACTGCAGGATAGAAGTGATGAAGAGCGAATTGAAAGCAAACCCAAAATGCCTAATCCAGACACATTCTGGCGTAATATTGTAGAAAAGATATTGAGAAGAAGGGAAACGAATGAAGCCAATGAGGCGGCCAAAGACATCAAGCTAAGCAAAGTGCACATAGACGGAAACATACTTGTAGATACCGATAAGGTATAATACATGACGTATTAATCAAATAAAGAACACATTAATGTAAATTTCCGTTAGCTAAATTGTGGTCATACGCAACAATAAAATTGGTAGCGCCATACAAAGTCATGTGGATAAACTACGTTCTACATTCTGTGCACCACGCTCGCTGGGTGTCGCTTCTGTTAAATTGCGCACGTAGACATTGGCTTAAGGGCTCATGACACAGTTAGACTTCCTATTTCGTAAAAAAGTGTTTACGAAAAAAAGTGCAGTATATTTTTGAGAAATTATCTTTTACAATATTCACCTGCTCTGACATAAGTGCATTTGAGTAGTCAGATTTCTAGGTGTGATTGTAGAAACTTTTAACAATAAAATTTGTATTTTAGGTGATTTTACTAAGCGAGAGGGTATTTGGCAGCAATTTGGCTAGTTGACCCTTTAGCCGGATTACGGCCTGCATACATTTGTAACATTTGACGGGTGTCATACATAGAGGCATTGTGCGAGAGCTAGAAATATAAAATTTTGACTAAACTCGACCAGCATGTCAATGAGATGATGATAACAGCAGGTGAGAAGTTTAAAAAATTTGTAGATCACGTTTTCTTATAATCAGACAAAACGTTAACATGGTCGCCAATGGAAAAACTAACAGTGTGCTGAGCCCTTCAGTGCCGAGCCGAGGAGTCAGCTTAGGCAGTCCATGAATAAAAGTTCGCCAGCCAACACGGTCTCCGATTACCTGGGCAGCGGTGTTGTTGTCGATACCGCCTGTTCGGTGGTCTTTTCTGATTGAGTCGGACCAACGGGTCTCTCGGCGTCCCCTGGGTGGACATCAACCGACAGTTTGCATGTCACGTGGGGATGGTTGGCGTCGTGCGATTAAGATGGCCAAACCACAGGCATAACAGTGATGAAGCGGTTGGCTGGCCAGTTCTATTACGGATGGAGCTGTTACTAATGTGTTGTTGCCAGTTGATACGTACGCAGTAGACGGCGTTGTCGTAGATTAGCGTTGGTAGTCGTTCACGATTCCGCGACGTATAGATGGACAGAGATTATCAGTGCTCGATACATGTTCATTTTTGTTGCGGTGATAGTACTTCTTCTTCGGAAGAGAGGGCTTGAGAGACGGCACATGGCACCGGTTGCCTTTGAAATTCTGGCCGTTATGTCGCGTAGTGGTGAACCATCATTCGTGATCATAGATCCTAAATATGTGAAGGAATCGACAAATTGAAACTCTTCGTTAGAGATACGGAGGGGAGGAGGAATTTTCAAGTCCTGGGTGACTGCTATGATAGGTCTTGGACCAGCTGATGTTCATCAACAAAGTTGGCTTCTTCCTGAAGGATCATTAATGCGTGCTGTAAGATATTGGGAGATTCAGCGAAGATGGCAATGTCATCCGCGTAGTCAAGATCAGTGAACCTGTATTCACCCAACTGAATACCACCGTTGCATCGCCTGACGACACGGCACATGAGGTGGTCGATCATGCTGTTAAACAAATCGGGTGCCAGTACACATCCTTGTTTACACCGGATTCGATGTGGAATTCTTCGGAGAGAGCTGAGGATAGTCCAACAGTACTTCTCGTGTTAGAGTAGTGTGTCTGCACCAGTTCGATGAGGTGGTCGGGAACACCACAAATTTGGAGTATCTTTCATACGGTTGGTCAGTTGAGCCAATCTCAGCACTAAAGACACGGCATGATGTCATACGTGAGGACCGGGATATCATAACATAAACAAAAGTCTTCCGGGTCACACCGTCGTTACTGTACCATATAAACTGGTGGATCAGTTTACGTAGAAACCACAAGCTGCCGATGCGAAGGTCTGTTGAGGCATAAACTTCCAGTAGACACGAACCGTTATCGTTGGCAATCCCTGAGCAAATAGGACCAAGAATGCAGTGATGAGCGGTGCGGTCGCAGGCGATCGAAGCGTTGAGATCGCCAGTAACGAGATATATATCAGGGCGGTTAATTCGGGATACGACAAGGGAAATATCGTCGTAGAACCAGTCTTTAGAGGCATCATCGGCGGAATTTGTGGGAACGTAGCAGATAACAACTGTCATGTGTCCGTGTTGATGTCGAAAGCGATCAACGATGAGACGTGGTGATATCGCGTTCCAAGATGTGAGTGCGGTTTTGAGAAACGCGAGTGCTACACCACCGTAATATTTCCGTCGGTGCGGCCGGACCAGATGTAATGGTAATCGTCGCAGTAGGTCTCTCCCGGGTTTAGAAGCTGGGTTTCCTGAAGTCCATCGAGGCTGATGCTGAATGTGCTGAGTTCGCATGAGAGGAGCTCTAGGGAACCGTTGAAGTTCTCGTTAAAACGTGAGAATGGTGGCGCACCGGATGGTCTTCCGTATGTTGAATTGGCCAGGGGTTGGGCTAAATCGATTGTCGATATTTCGGTCCGTGGTTCGTTTTCCAGTTGATCCGATCGGTTTATTTCTATCTTTTGGACTTTTCGTAATAAGTTTTACTTCACCGAGCCGGTTTACTAGTCCTGCGTCGGCTAGACAGAATGCCGATGACGGCTGACGGGGTTCTATCACTCCCGGATTTGTAGGATTATCTCCTTTCCAGAATATACCGCGCAGACATTGGCGTGTTATAAATAACTCTTAGGACCTTCTTTGTCAATAAACGTGTATCAAAAATTGTGTAAATGTTGATGTACGAATGTAGTGTGATATGGCCTATGGAAATTATGAAGATGAAAATCACAATATAACACGTGACATGG
>CM034537.1:34310954-34360954 GCA_020002185.1 Paraescarpia echinospica | reverse complement strand
CGTTACAATGTCTCTCTGTCTCTGTACCACTCTCTGTATGTTGCACTGTTTCTACCTCTCTATCTTTCAGTCTCTGCGTCAATATGTCTCTCTTTCTCACTGTCTCTCTGTCTATATATATATAAAGAGACACAGCGAGACAGAGACACCTATAGACAAAGAGACGAATAAATATATAGACAGAGAAACATATAGACGGAGAGAAGAGATACAGAGTGACAGTGAGAAAGAGAGACATATTGACGCAGAGACTGAAAGATAGAGAGGTAGAAACAGTGCAACATACAGAGAGTGGTACAGAGACAGAGATACATTGTAACGTAGTGACGTAGAGACAGAGACAGAGAGAAACGAAGATGAACTGACCAATGTGACAAGCCCTGAGAGGAGACACGCCTTCCGCAAATCTGAACTGGACCAAAGCACATTGAGTGAACTCGTCATCTTGTGGTTCTCTACAAATCAGAAGTCGGTTCGTGAAATATTACCATCACGGAAAGGAACATTTATATATATCTCCGTCTCTCCGTCTATATGTCTCTCTGTCTCTCTTTCTCTGTCTCTCTGTCTCTCTCTGTCTCTCTCTGTCTCTCTCTCTCTCTCTCTCTCTCTCTCTCTCTCTCTCTCTCTCTCTCTCTCTCTATTTCTATAATATATATTATATATTTGTCTCTTTGTCTATAGGTCTCTCTGTCTCGCTGTGTCTCTTTCTATGTATTTATCCGTCTCTCCGTCTATACGTCTCTCTCTGTCTCGATGTCTATATATCTCTTTGTCTCTTTGTGTATAGGTCTCTCTGTCTCGCTGTGTCACTTAATATGTATCTCTCCGTCTCTCCGTCTATATGTATCTCTGGCTCACTGTCTCTCTGTCCTTCTGTCTCTCTGTCTCTCTGTCTCTCTGTCTCTCTGTCTCTCTGAATCTCTATCTTTATGTCTCTCTCTGTCTCTCTCTCTGTCTCTCTGTCTCTCTGTCTCTCTGTCTCTCAGTCTCTCTGTCTCTCTGTCTCTCTGTCTATATATCTCTTTGTCTCTTTGTCTCTTTGTCTCTTTGTCTATATGTCTCTCTGTCTCGCTGTGTCTCATTCTATGTATCTCTCCGTCTCACCGTCTATAAATCATGTCTCTCTCTGTCTCTCTGTCTCTCTGTCTCTCTGTCTCTCTGTATATATATATATATATATACATACTCATATATATATATATATATATATATATATATATCTTTGTCTCTTTGTCTATAGGTCTCTCTGTCTCTCATTGAGTCTCTTTCCATGTATCTATCCGTCTCTCCGTGTACGTCTATCTGTCTGTCTGTCTATATATATCTCGTTGTCTCGCCATCTATATGTCTGTATGTCTGTATGTCTGTCTGTCTGTCTGTCTGTCGGTCTGTCTGTCTGTCTGTCTGTCTGTCTGTCTGTCTGTCTATATGTCTCTCTGTCTCGCTGTCTCGCTGTGTCTCTTTCTATGTATTTCTCCGTCTCTCCGTCTATACGTCTCTCTCTGTCTCGATGTCTATATATATCTTTGTCTCTTTGTGTATAGGTCTCTCTGTCTCGCTGTGTCACTTAATATGTATTTCTCCGTCTCTCCGTCTATATGCATCTCTGGCTCACTGTCTCTCTGTCCCGCTGTCTCTCTGTCTCTCTGTCTCTCTGTCTCTCTGTCTCTCTGTCTCTCTGTCTCTCTGTCTCTCTGTCTCTCTGTCTCTCTGTCTCTCTGTCTCTCTGTATCTCTATCTTTCTGTCTCTCTCTGTCTCTCTCTGTCTCTCTGTCTCTCTGTCTCTCTGTCTCTCTGTCTCTCTGTCTATATATATCTTTGTCTCTTTGTCTCTTTGTCTATATGTCTCTCTGTCTCGCTGTGTCTCATTCTATGTATCTCTCCGTCTCACCGTCTATAAATCATGTATCTCTCTGTCTCTCTGTCTCTCTGTATATATATATATATATATATATATATATATACATATTCATATATATATATATTTATATATATATCTTTGTCTCTTTGTCTATAGGTCTCTCTGTCTCTCATTGAGTCTCTTTCTATGTATCTATCCGTCTCTCCGTGTACGTCTATATGTCTGTCTGTCTATATATATCTCGTTGTCTCGCCATCTATATGTCTGTCTGTCTGTCTGTCTGTATGTCTGTCTGTCTGTCGGTCTGTCTGTCTGTCTGTCTGTCTGTCTGTCTGTATGTCTGTATGTCTGTCTGTCTGTCTGTCTGTCTGTATGTCTGTCTGTCTGTCTGTCTGTCTGTCTGTCTGTCTGTATGTCTGTCTGTCTGTCTGTCTGTCTGTCTGTCTGTCTATATGTCTCTCCCCATCTCTCCACACTATCAAATGTGCTGCAACAATAATGATACGCTGTAGCGTATTTGCATGGTTGTGGCCGTGTGACCAGTTTCGTCCAGGTGTTGATAGCGTAGACATTAAAAAATGTATTGGCGTTTATGGCGATGTTGACGCGTTAGAAGTGTTCATATATTGAAAGTGTTGTCTAAATTCCGAAACAAATACTAAACTTGCCAGCTTTGTTCAAATTATCCGTAACATTTCTAACTGTAACACGTATGTTATTTTGTGTTGTTTGTTGTAGCTGTGTAATCTGGCAGCGATGTGCTTCGTTACGTACGAATTGGCCAAGCTGGGAACTTTCAACTCCGAGTACAAGAAGGCACGAGCAGGTGGTGGAAATGGTACGGGGTTAAAATGATTCGTCTTTGATGTACCTATAATGCATTCAGATTCCACGTTTTTTACCAGACGTTTATTTGCAATAACAATTCATTCATTCTATAAATCAGTCAATATATATATATATATATACATGGTATTGGGGGATGAACGAAAGTATGATAATAATTTAGGGTTCCATGTACCTCTGGTACCTCTACTTAAAGTGTTACAGATGAGGTGAAATAAAAACGTTTGGAATCGTGTAATCATAACGAACATTGAATAGTGATATGTACAACTGTTCCGTTGCCAATTATAAATATTTGTATTTTAAGAAATCATTCAGACGCACTAGTCCAAACAAGTGTTACGTGTAATTTGTATTTTATTTAGAGTTATGAATAACTTAAATCAATATTGCAAGTTTTGTTATCCGCAGTTGTTAAACTGTTGTGTTGACGTTATCCTTTTATCACAGTATACAACAAAGACAGACAACTTCTCGACCCAGATGAAGTGGAACACGTCAAACGCATCGGAGGTAAACGATTCCATCCTTGGTACAGACAAGGCAAACATGTCTATACATGTATTGTAGATGTACAGGTGGTGGGTGAGTGAACCGATCGATGGATAAATTGTGTTTGCCTGAGATGCGAATAGGTGAATTAGTGTAGACCTAATAGAAATATGTGCCAACTTGTGAGATGCAGTGGTCGAGGGCTCGCGTGGTAGATGCCGGTCTGTCGATCAAGGGGACGGTCGCTTGATTCCATCTACCGATCGCTGTTTCGTTCGCCCCACTGTAAACTTGTCATTTGGAAAATATGCTACGCCGTTAGTCCCTTTCACCAGGCGTCTGTGCTAAAGGACGTAAAACATCCCAAACGTAGATTCGGGAGAATAAAACGTGTCGTTGACACACTGAGTTTATGGTTTCGATCAAACAAATAACCACGTTTGCTGTAATAATTTAGTAACAGCCATGAGCGGCTTGTAGGCGGGTACTGACGCTATATACGATCACATTATTATTTTGGATTCTGTATTCTGATGCAGAATACGAAGAGATCACGGTGTCCGTATTGCTGCTGCTTCTGATTGCCACCGTGTTGTCGTCGCTGTCAGTAATCAGAGGTGCGGCTCATGTAAGCACATCTTCCAAGATAATAGCTAATAGCTAATAGATAATAGATGACAGATGACAGATAACAAATAACATATACCAGATAATAAACAATCATCAATAATAATAATAATAGTAACAATAGTAGCAATAATAGCAATAATTAATAATAATAATAATAATTATTATTATTATTATTTTATATAGCGCTATATCCATTGATGTTCGCTGTAGTATATAAAACTAATTGATACAAATACAAATAAAACACATTTTAAATACAAGAATACACAATTTAAGATAATAAACATCAGTATATTAAAACTAATTAGTTTTTATATTAACATAAATAAATAAACACAATGATTACTTAAGAACAAATATCAGTATCAGTCATCTAAAGCAAATTTGTTAATATATAAGAAAAGTAAAATGTAAACATATGTTGGCTAAAACAAATAAGGCTGCAAATACAACAGTTTCAATTTCCCTCCAGAGTTGACATCTGAATCTATGCTGGTTACCAACAGTTTCCCTACGTGAATTAAGTTTAACTGACATTGTGTTTTAATATTACCAGTATTTAGATTAGGTGTTATGAAATATATCCCTCTATGATACTCCCGCTCGTAATTTCCGGAAAAGTAGCAAATACGTCACTAGTATAATGTTTTTATATAAGAAGTCCCATTTCACAATCACCATATATTATGATTTCCCAAATCACAGCAGTACGGAAACGTCCATAGAGAACCAGCACGATGACTCGAGTTTGTGAAAATTGTTTTATACTCAACGTCTGCGCGTAAATATACTAAATTATCATAACAAAAGTCTATGTACACAATTATGTATAACACGTATTGTAGCTGCGAAAATGGCCCAGTAAACATAGAAAGGTCACTTTAAAAACAGTATTTAAGCATTACAGGGCTAAGTAGCATATACATAAAAGTTATAAAACAATATGGCATAAAAATGAATAGGAAACAATATGCCGACCTACGAGCGTAAATTAATGCAGTTTGCTCCTTCAAATCCGGGATGAGCGTTTGAACCGGGGCTTCGTCGTGGCGCTTACACACTGTGACATTGTGCTGTAGAAGTCGCGGAAGAGCATGGTAGCGTGGCTCCTCACGATCGCCCCCGTGTCTGTCTACGCCAGCGTCCTTGTCACGCTCAACTGCGTTGTCTACGTGAGTCTTTGTCTTTGTCTCTAGGTTGCAGCGACCGTTCAAAAGATCACGGATATGGCAAATCTGCCTGTTTATATAATGGCGTTTCACTGTTTCTGATAGACCACAGTGTGTGCGTGTGGGCGAGCTTAGTGTGTGCGCGCGCGAGCGCGCGCGTGTGTGTGTGTGTGTGTATGTGTGTGTGTGTATGTACATATGTGCATGTGTTTGTGCGCACGCGCGCGCGTGTGTGTGTGTGTGTGTGTGTGTGTGTGTGTGTGTGTGTGTGTGTGTGTGTTTACATGTGCATGAAATTATGTCCTAATAAATCAATGAACGTACTAGTGCATTGTAATATTAGATGCTCTGTTCAAAATATGATCAACGCAACAGCATTCATCGATGGTTTGATACTTTCACGGTATGCCCATGAGTTCCATACTATACCAATGCCTTCTTGTTTATGGAGTAGTGAGAGAGAGAGGGGAGGGGGAGAGGGAGAGAGAGAGAGAGAGAGGGTGGTCGAGATTGTCCTTCCCTGATAACACTTGTATTGCCACCGTCCACTCTTATGGTAGTCGTGAAGGTCATCAATATTAACCCTGTAATGCAATTATATGCCGTCTTGAATTAACTGCAACGATAGCATATCTTCTTTATCACTGTTACATGCGAGTGCTCGCTAAATTCTCACATCTTGAACCTGCTCTGCGAACGTTATTCTCTCTTGCTGTACGTTTTGGTAATATATGTCTCCAGGGAATGAGTACAGAAAATGTCGTGGAGCTGGCGGTGTGGATCGTACTCACAGTGGCAGAGGTGAGTCTAGAACTGGCGGAATGAATCGTCATCGTAGAAATAGAGGTGGATTTACAACAAGCGGTGTGGATTCGTGGCCGTAGCTATAGATGTGAGTCTAGAACTAACGTTGTGGATCATCTTTGAAGCGGTAGAGCTTAGTCGAGAACTCTCCAGAAAGGAAAGGCTTCCGAACTGCAGAAGCAACCCCAAAAATCGATGTACAGAGTTTCAGTGGAACGGACACGAACAGCGCATGCATATGTTCACATTAAGTTGTTTGTCACATGGCTTCGAGGTAAATAGCATGATATATTCTATATTAATCACACGAATTGTATTATTTATTTCTTGAAAAGATCAGGAGAATTGGCATTTCTACTTGGTGACGATGTAAGTTACCACAATATTTGTACGCCTTGCAGGTGATCTGCTTTCGGGGAGTATTGCGCTACTACAGA
Source organism: Paraescarpia echinospica (assembly GCA_020002185.1). Lineage (NCBI taxonomy): Eukaryota > Metazoa > Annelida > Polychaeta > Sabellida > Siboglinidae > Paraescarpia > Paraescarpia echinospica. The sequence continues at coordinate 34,354,712 of CM034537.1, read as the reverse complement.
CACTTGGCCTGCGAGCCACACTCCACAGTAAGCTTCAGCTGTTCCGTACGTCTCGTTTTTGACCGATCACTGAACTATTAGTTGTATAGCACCCGGCAATTTATCCGCATACGCTCAAGTCAGTCCTGCTTTGGTAAATACCATTTTGAATACATTGTGAAGATGGTATTTGTGACTAGATGTGTTCATACTGATCGTAGATGTTTTGTTTTGATCAACAGTATTGGATAGTACTTCAACGTTATTAAAGTTGCTCCATATTTCGTCTATGTGTGCGTATAGATACAACGGAAGGGAAACATAAGTTATGAAACAAATGTTTTACATAATTTAACTTTGCATCGTGAGATTATACGTAAGTTGGTAGGGTGCAAATATATCACATTGAAAAAGTTGTCGACTTGTCGGGTAATATTGTAGGCTGCTGGTCGAAGGTCATCCGCAGTCTTCACGATAGCTGGCGATGTCTCAGGTGGGCCGGTTGGCATCATGGCAATGGCGGTGTTCCCGCCTGCCTATGAGGAAGTCATTGTCGAAGGTTTGTGACAGACAGTCGAGCTACAAGTTTCGTTGTAGTTGATTAATCTTATGACCATGCTCTAGTAGAATTTGAAAAAAAGTCACATAAACACGCACGTGCACACGCACACGCACACGCACACAGGCACGCACCCACGCACGCACGCACGCACGCACACACACATTTTTATAAATGTTAAAATAGAACTGCTGTAAAGGTGTATTTGCATTGTTACCACATTACTATTGCTTGACAATGTTGATTCATTCCAGTGACACACTCTCAAATGTTCTCTGTATTAACGCCACTTGTACTAATGTAGCTGTCATTCATTATTATTCTAATTAATGCTATTTTTTTCAGGAACGCCGAAGTACACGGTGATGTCAGATGGTAGGGTTGTCCCCGATGAAACCAAACCCCCGGACTACACGCCGTGACACATATTGATTGTGACGACATCGACTAAGTGTGAATGTTTCCTGAATTTCTTTACGTGGATCATTAGAAAGGAGCTCGTTAACTTGCATGTGGGTACACATATAGGGTCATTCAGTTTCGTGTCGCTCCAAATACAACGCATGACACCAGTCACGTCCGTATCCACAGCAACCGGCAAGTTGTGGGTGACATCACAACACGAGCTACAGTAGTTTCAGACATAGCGTTTGTTACCAAAAGCAAACTATGTTACATTTGGTGGACCACGGCAAGAAATCGAGATTGATCTTCTGTGTTCTTTCGTGAACTTGAATGCTACAAACAACTCTGACATTGGGTTCGAGAGTACGTAGTGCACGTGTCTGCATACTGTTGGAGATTGAAGGAAAGACTTGAATGCTACAAACAACTCTGACATTGTGTTCGAGAGTACGTAGTGCACGTGTCTGCATACTGTTGGAGATTGAAGGAAAGACTTGAATGCTACAAACAACTCTGACATTGTGTTCGAGAGTACGTAGTGCACGTGTCTGCATTCTGTTGGAGATTGAAGGAAAGGAATGTCGAGCAACAAGTGTAAGTGCTAGTCCACCGCACCTGATGCAATTGCACACAATATGTATTGTTATCAAATGAGTTGCGTGCATACATATATACGTAACGTGCTGAGGGATGTGAACAAATTGTCATCACCGGTGAGTAATGTTTGCACAATTTGAGGAACATAGTGGAAAAGACCATGGATTGATTAGTTGCATCTTACAAGTTGTGGACGCAATAAAGTGAGATAATAACAAAAAGTATTGATGTTATCAAACAACAATTTAGTCTAAAAGCATATTCAAGTCGGTGACACATCCATCCCGTTTTGTGGAATATATCTTTTTTAGAAACATCGACAAATAACTGCAGAGCAACAACCCACTGAAGCATTCTACAACATTACCCCGAACTGTTGGTTTTGAAGGAGCGTGCTAAATCGTTTACAACCACGCCGATGTATAGCTGTTTGTAGTGTACGTTGAATGTATTGAATGACATGCATGCCTATAATGTGTGTGTGTGTGTGTGTGTGTGTGTGTGTGTGTGTGTGTGTGTGTGTGTGTGTGTGTGTGTGTGTGTGTGTGTGTGTGTGTGTGTGTGTGTGTGTGTATACGTAGCGAGAATTTTAATATTTGCCAACTACCTTGCTTATTGACTTATTTTTTAAATCCATGATTAAGGCACGTAGTTTGCTTTCAAGATTACCGCCAACGTATCCTGCAAATGTATGCATATTTGCACACGAACATGCTGAAACTAAGTCTGCTACTCACAACCCCTTCAGATGTCTTCTTTGCACGTCAGGCTATTTAGGTCAGATTTAGAGTTGACATGTGACGCGGGAACGGGGGGGGGGGCAGGCGGGCAGCTGCCACTGGAATTTCTCTGGGCGGGCAGACATATGGTTCTGCCTCCCCCCATTAAATGTGAGCGTGAATGTTTGTTTTTGTGGCGAGCGTCAATGGCGGGTGGAAATTTTTATGAGACGATTAATGTGTATTTTTGTCGACTGTGAAAGGTGTGTGCAGTTGGAAGGTAGACATATTGTTTTCTGCCCACCCCCCCCCAGTAATAGGCGGCGTTGTGGAGAAAATCAATTCCAAAGCACCCCCCCTCCTCCCGTCTTCGGATGTCATCATTTCAGCCGAGACAGCGGAGAGAAGCTGGGGAAGGTAAATTGACAGCAGCGGCGTGACGTAAAAAATAAATTTTTCAACAGCACAATCCCCTGGTGTTTGTTCGGATGTCATGAGTTCACAGCCGAGACAGCGAAGAAGCTGAAGTTACAGCGGTGCAGCGGCGAAACATTTTCAATAGCAAAACCCCTCCCCACCCCAACCCCCGGTCTGTCGATGTCACAGTCGAGCCAACCGAGATAGCCACAAGGTGAAGGAAGAAGTAGTGCTGATGCTCCGTTAGCCCCCCAATATGATGCTCCGTTAGCCCCCCCCCCAATATGATGCTCCGTTAGCCCCCCCCCAATATGAATTTCGTTCCCGCGTCACTGGATATGACCAATGTCGCTAGGGACGGATCTATGGTTTGACCAATGGGGGCGATGCCACTAATCATCCCTTTGACTCTCTCAAAAAGTTTCAACTGCACCCTTCTTTGGGGCTCACCAAACATCCTCCAATAGCACCTCGTTGTGGCTCACAAAGCCTTCAACTGCATCCCCATCGTGGCCAAAACTGGGGGAGGTCTGCACCCCACATACGCCATGAATCGGCATTATGCATCCAACTAAACTCGTATTGACGCTAGTTCAAGCAAAACGACTCCACGCTGCCATTTAACCGCGTCTGTTCGATATTGGTGAAGTATTGTAGTTTCTCACTAGATCTAAGCCGCGCATAGAGTACTTGCCTGGTTTAGCACTAGTAAGAAACTACAAAATAGCACCAATGGCGAACCTTTTTTAGGAACTTGGGACCGGGTTGCTTGAACTTGGTTCAAATTTTTATGTTGCATGAAGTTAACTCCCGTGGAAACATGGAAAATTATGAATGCCAAAGCACCACTGGAAAACACTGATGACATCTTCGTGGATTAACATAGCAGGGGTCCATTGCAAGCTTCAACATGGATACCAGCACAAATTCAGAATTCAAGGGTTAGACAGCCATTCTTAAGTCAGGAGTATGTGGCAGCGAGGGACGTTTGAGGCAAGGATGATGTGGTTGTGTTCTGCTTCTTCTTCTTCTTCTTCCATTAAACGACCAACATCATTTTGTTGATGATTCTATCGTGTAATGAGTTCACGACAGTTTCTTTTCCATCTCCCTCTGTTGGCTCTTTTACTTTCCCTAGCATAGACAGGACCAATGGCTTACACCAGGGATCGGCATCCTGCGAGCCGCGGGCCATCTGCGGCACGCGAAGCTATTTCATGCGGCCCGCAGACTAAACGCGATATTACACACAATGCGGACCGCGGAATGACAATATAAACGATTGCGTGGTGCATCTTTCGTGGGAGGAAGAACAAAAGGAATCGTTTCGCTGATTATAACAAAAAGATTCGAAACGATGCAGGTGCCACTGCGGATCTCTTCAGGCCCGCTGCGTCATCGATCCTACAAGAAAGCCTGTGTAGTAAATCAATGGAAATTCAACTGAACGCAGTCGTGAAGACCGTGAACTATGTTCGCGCTCGTGTCCTAAACCTACAGCATTTCAAGAGCCTTCTGGTAGAGACGAATGCGCAACAATCAAGATCTACACTACTACAAAGTGCACTGGCTGGTTTGCGTGCACAAGCTGAGATATGGAATTAGTTTGTTCACGGAGCAGACGTTTTTCAGACTTTCAGACTCAGGGCCTACCGGACATTGCTGTCCACCAGGTGCATGTGCGAGTTTTCACTTCTTGTCGACTTTGTAGCGCATCTCAATCTGCTGAATTTTCAACTTAAGGGACGAGAACATCTAATCAAAACATTATTCTAGTTCATTTCTTCTAGTTCGTTTCCGCTTTCGAGATCAAGTTACGATTGTTGGAGACATATAGTTATTGCATTTCTCAACACTCCTGAAAACGAACCAGAAAGACAGGACACTTACGAAGCATTCATTGAGCTGCTGAGACGGCAGTTTGCAGAACGTTTTATAGATCTCGGAGCTCGTATTTGATCTTACTTTACAGCCCGTTACAGTCGACGACGCGACGGAAGATGTGTAGAAGAAGTTAACTAAAATGTAGTGTAGATCTGTGGCACTCAAAATGACACTCGGTGAGGTGTATCTTTGCAACCAAACGCACCTGCCGACGAAAATGTTTCATAAACTGATCACACACGCAAAGCTCACTTGGACGCGGAACACTGACAAAATGTCATTTGCATGACGATAACACGGACTTTTATTGAATAGTGTGGGTTTGCAATAGGAAATTGTTCAAAATTAGTTTTTGATGTTCTGTAATAATTACCATTCCAAAATGTGTAAGTTAACTTTCGACGCATATGAGCTGGAAAGCCACGACGACTGAGCCAGTGATAACCAATATTAAGAAATACATGTGTGGCCTGCTGACCTAACCAAAGTCACTTATTTGGCCCTCCATTCAAAATGGCCCGTGGCTTTTAGTGTCTCTTCCGAAAGACACAGGTAACGTGAGGTGAACGAAGTTGCCTAATTTTCGACACGGCTGTCGGTACCAGGACTCAAAACTCTCGATTGTTTGTCGGGCACTCTAAACGCTCGAGCAACGCTAACCACTGCATTTTTGTGTGTGTTGGGGAAGTGGCTGCATAGTTGACAAAAAAACAGTTAAAATTTAACACAGAGAAATCCGAGGCGTTCGTTTGTTATCCAGCGAAGAAACGCGACAATCTGTCTGCCAATTATACATTACAGTAGCCGGTTATCGAATTCAACCTTCATCGTGTGTGCGCAATTCGGATGTGCTATTTTATAGCAACCTGAAAATGGAACAGCAGATTGCTAACATTGTGAAAAGTTGCTACTATCAGATTAGAAACATTGGGCGAATTTGGCCACATCTGACCGAAGAATCATGCAAGAAACTTGTTCGCGCACTAGTTTAGATTATGGGAAAACAGTTCTTTGTGGTCTCCCACACACGGTGATGCAACGTCTACAAAGGGTGCAGAACTGTGCCGCTTGCTTCATTACTCACACGAGGAAATACGAACACGTTATATACACCAGTGTTGCAGCGTTTACATTGGCTGCTAGTTGATTTGAGATCGACCTACAAAGTCCTGCTGTTTAGGTATTGTGCCTTGAATTGTCTTCTTTAGAAAAATATATTTTGTAGTATTAGTTTCTTAGCATATTTATGGTTTTTCTTCTTGTATAAATGAATGTATTTAAAGTATTTTTTTTAAAGAATGTCTTAATATATGTATATGTTTAACAGTTTTTTTTAATTATGTCTCTTTTTAACTTGTTTTTAATAACTATATTGAAGGTAATGTTATATATTGTTTTCATATTTATTTTCTTAGCATTTTTTAAATGTAAAATAGTACTATATGTGTGTGTCTGTATGTATGTATGTATGTATGTATTTATGTAAAGCGCCCGAGAGTAATTTCAATTGATCAGGCGTTATATAATACTATAAGTATTTTTAATATTATTATTATTATACAGGCGCGGATCAAGAGGGCGTGACTGGCGTATGATCCCAGGTTTATTGAACGAGTTTCAATGGGGGTTTAGTTGGGTGCTTTTTTGCGGACCCACGGGGTTAACGGGGTTACACGCCCCCTTTTCGCATCGGGGAGGGGTACAGTTGGAGACTTTACGTAAACCTCAAATGGGTGTTGTTGACAATTTTTGATGTGCCTCAAGGGGGTGGGTGATTGCGCCCATTAGGGTCATACCCTAGATACACCAATGTCAAATCACACACGCACATTATTTAAATGGCAGTATGTATATTTAACAAGATGATAAGATTGCCATCCAGAAAATTATCTCTAGATGGCAGGTGGACAAGGAAGCCTGTTGGCTTATCGAGAGTCCAATACTTTTTTATCTACGTGTATCCCGCCCTTTTAAGTTAGGTGTCGATTTTATTTTTAAACATAGTCACGATACTAGCACCAACACAATTAGGAGATAATATGATCCATTCATTTATAGTCGTTTGTGCGAATGATAACTTTTTTTATATATAATCTACACTGCTCCTTTACTAATGTAACTTCATGTCCTCTGGTCCTTCTATATTTCTTAACTGAGAAAAAATATTTCTATCAACATTTTCATAACCATTCAATATTTTAAACACTTCTATCTGATCTCCTCTCAATCTCCTGGTCTCTTTTGTTGTTAAACCACATTCTTTTAGGCGTATTTCGTAACTAAGATCCCTCAGTTTTGGTATCATTTTAGGTGCTCTCCTCTGTACTCTTTCTAGCATATCCATGTCCTTCCTGCGATAAGGCCTCCACGCTTGAATACAATATTCTAAATGAGGCCTAACTATTGTTTTGTACAGCGGTATTATTAGCTCTTTTTGCGTATACGTTTTATTTCCCTAATTAATCCAAGGATTTGATTTCCGTTTGAAGCGGCAATACCGTACTGCTCTGAAACCTTTATATCAGCACTAATGGTTAACCCTAAGTCTTTTTCTTTTACAGTAGTACTTAGTACAGTACCCCCCCATTGTATATTGTACATCTTCGTTCCCATGTCCTGTGTGGAGGCATTTATATTTCCAAAATTGTACAACATTTACCACTTTTCAGACCATTTTATCAACCTGTCAAGATCAACTTGTAAATGCTGTCTAACTCCAACACGTTTAATCCTTCTAAATAATTTGGTATCATCCGCAAATGTCAATACCATGCTTATTATATCATCGTCCAAATCTTTTATATATATTAAGAATAATATAAGTCCCAGTATTGATACCATTGGTACCCCACTCAAAACTGATTTCCAATTTGAAGCCTCCCCATCAACTGCTACCCGTTGTCTTCTGTCAATTAGTCATTTTTCTATCCAGTTAATTAAACCATTTCCTATGTCATGGGCCTTTAGTTTAAGCAGTAATCTGTGTCGAAAGCTTTCTGAAAATCTAAGTAGATAATATCTACTGGTGATCCCTCGTCTACCCACTTAGTGATATCTTCCAAAAAACATAACATATTTGTTAAGCATGACCACCCTTTTAGAAACCCAATTTGAGATGGGTTTAACAAGTTATGTTTAACAAGAACATCCACCGTGTGATCTTTAATTAGTCTTTCTAATAATTTGCAAATCACCGATGTTAAACTCACTGGTCTGTAGTTCTCTGACTTGTTTCTGGGACCGTTTTCTTAAATAACTGTACAATGTTTGCTTCTTTCCGTTCTAAAGGAACCACTCCCTTTTCTAATGACAAGTTGAAAACTGTTGCAAGCGGTATGCTAATTTGTTCTACAATTTCCAAATAGTAGTTTGGGCGGAATCCATCCACTCCAGGTCGTTTATTATCCTTCGTAGCCATTATTTTCTTAGCTTCCATTTCCGTGGTACTTGCAGTGAACTAATATCTTCCATGGTAAACGGTGAACTAAAATACTCATTCCGGTCTACTTCCATTAAGAATCCCTCTGACATTATATTTCCAGCATTGTCTTCTAGAAGACCGCCCTGATCCTGAACTTTCTGTTTGCTCCGAACATATGTATAAAAACTCTAGCTGTCATGTTTTATATTATAAGCTAATTTTTGTTCGTAGCTTCTCTTCGAATTTCTAATTTCAGTTGTAGCTTGGTTTAGCGCTTCTTTATAAATGTTGTAGTCTTCGTCATTTCCAGTTTGTCTATATGACTTCCACATCATTTGTTTGTACTTATTTTTTCTAATGTCTTCTTTCGATAAATATTTCTTTCTGGACCATTTGTTTTTTTAAGGGAACAAATTTATCGACGATGCAATTAATTTCACTCTTTAAGATATTCCAGCATTATGTTGCTGTCTTAGTCTTCAGTGTGTTGTCCCAGTTTATCTTTACTAAATATTTCCTCATTTCCTTATATCTTCCATTGTGGAAATTTCTCCTGAACTGCTTTTTATTATTTCTTTCTGATTCTATTTTGATGGTAAACTGTATCTGGTTGTGATCACTACTTCCCAGTGGCTCACATAATTTAACATTGTCAACTAATTCATTCGGTGAGGATAAAACTATGTCTACCACACTATCAACCCTGGTTGGCTCTAGCACATGTTGAGAAAGGAAACAGTCTTGTACTAAAACTAAAAACTTGTTGTCCTCACTCCCCGTACCCTGTAGATATTTCCATTGTATATGACCATGGTTAAAAAATCCCATAATAATAATAATAATACAGTCCCGCCTGCTAACTTCCTTATAGCGTTTTGTACTTTATCATTCTCTTGTGTGCTTACGTTTGAACTTCGATAAACTAACCCCACTGTTAACATTGGGTTTCCTGTAACTATGTTACACCAAACAGCTTCTTCCCAATCTGTTTCTCGTTCTAATTTTATTTCATAAGCCTGGATAGATTCTTTAACATATAAAATAACTCCACCTCCCCTTCTTCCTATTCTATCTTTATTAAACATTAAATAGCCTGTTAGTCCCAATTCGTCATCTGATAGATTAGTGGTTGCCCATGATGCGGTTATACGTATTGTGTGAGGGTCAATATCTTCTACCATAATGTTTAGTTCACTTCTTTTGTTTACTATGCTCCTTGCATTTAAACAAACGCATTTATATCCTGATTCAGAACAGTGTTCCAGGCTGTTCTTTGCTGATTTATTTCTGCTGTCTTTTTCTATGCCTCAAGTTTCAGGCTTTTCTGTGAATCCTCCCTGCGAATCTAGTTTAAATAGATGCAGCCTGTCCCACTTTCAACAGATTGCAGCAGGTACTCCGAGAAAACTGCTGCCGCATTTCCACTTAGATGGAGGTCTTCTCTCATGTACATATCTTCCCTCCGAACAAAGTATCCCCATAAATCTACGAATCCCACCCCCTCTTCTTTACACATCTGCTCAACTAATGCGTTGATCGCCATCCTCTTGCAATTTCTATATGTTGGCTCCCTTCCTCAAATTACTGGCAAAATTCATGAGAGAATAATCTGTTCGACTCTTGTCTTCTTTAAACCCCTCACTAACTGTCTGTACTTCTGTACTATCCCAGTTGTTCCATCCCTGTCTGCATTATTTGTCCCTACGTTTACTAGTATAGACCCTCCCTTTTCCATGCCCCAATACCTTTTCTTCCCTTTCAGTCACGTGTTCTATCCTAGCCCCCGGCAAACAAAGAACGACGTCCTCCCTTCGCTTAGTGTCTTATCTGAGTTTCTCAGAATAGAGTCGCCCATGAACACTCTCTCTTTTCTCAATACCCACTCAATCACTGCCTCAGTGTAGCTCCTTCTCCGGTTTACGTCAGTCTGGTTGTTGTCTGTTTCCCGTGCGTTCTGCTCTCCTGTCACAATCTCGTCCGTTCCATTCTTTCCTGGCGCTGTTTCTCTTGTCACCTTTCCACGTGTCATTGTCCCTCCCAACTTCTCTTCTGTCACATTTACTCTCACTTCCTTTCTTCCCGTCATCTCTCCTCCCACTGCATTTATCTCCTCTCCCGTCTCTTTTTCCCTCCTACCTCTTTCTTTACGGTCACTTTATCCCCTGTCACCTTCACGCCTGTCACATTTCCTGCCGTCAATCCTCCAACTTCTTTCCCTCCGATCACTTTCCCTCCTCTCAGTCTCATTTCCTCGGTCTTCTTGCCTCTACCCTGCTCCTTTAGTCTCACATTATTTCCAACTCTCTCCCTGTCGTCTCTCTCCATTTCATATGTCTCCTTGCTGATTCTCATCTCCATCCCCTTCACAATATCTACCAACCTAGCTACCTCCTTCTCCATACATTCCACCTTCCAACACCCCACGCACTGAAAGGTGAATCCCTCTTCCTTGGTCTCAGTCCATGACTTCCCACATCCGGATAGGCCAAAATCCACCCACCTGTGGCAGTCGTCGCACACCAAGTGTCGCTTTGCCTTGACTTGCCGCTTGCAAGGTGCCATATTAGAATTTATTTAATATAATATAGTAGTCTATTTAGTTACTTAAAATAGTTTAGTCAACTATGTTTACAATATTCACAAAGTATATGTCGTCATTAAGAAGACTGTTTTATGTGCACAAATGATACTGAAAGATTGCCTTGTTTATTTCGGTTACATGTACAGGTTTTGGTTACAGTCACAGCTGCCAATCTATCTTATCACAAATGCTAACGTTAACGGTAGTCACCTAATTTAATTACAATCAATTACTTTTCGCTAGACTGCCTTATTTATTTCGGTTATACCGCGCCCTATCGAATACGTGGGACACTAGCTACATGAAAAAAACCTTAGTTCGCCGTTTATAGCAAATGCGTAATTTTAACAACAATGCTACTTAATCAAAGTATCTAGCAGGTACTGGCTTACACAGATATTCTCTTATATATTGTATTATTATTATATGAATGATCTGACTAGGAGTAGTGCAAACGCACAATCGTATAAATACATAACACACACAAAAGTGCACATACATTACAAGTTAGTCAATGTATAACCTCCCTTGTTTGACTAGAACCTCAAAATCGTTAGACAACGTGTGTCAAGTATTAATAACTAAAATACCTCAACGGTCTTAACTTATTGAATTACATATAAATCAACTCGGACATGGACTATTGTAAAAATAACATGATCATGCTTATTTATTAAACAAACTACAAAGGTTCCATGTGGTCACAGTGTCTACATTTTGAGATATAATGGAATGTGTTATATTATTTAATCTGTTTGGAAATTTCATATATATATATATATATATTATATATAAATATATATATATATACATATATATATTTATATATATAGTTGATTTGATTTTTATTAATAGTAATACACGCATATTTTGCACATTAGTATTTTTATATGTATTGTTTTATCTTATTAACTTAGGTAAAATGTGGCAGCGGGGAAGCTGCATATTACCCCAGCACAATGGATGGGGCGCTATATATGATATTTATTATTATTATTATCACTAATGTCATATATAATGTTTTCTTGTATTAACTGGTATTAAAATGGGTATGTAGTAAACCGGGAATTTAGATGAAACGCGTAGTATACAGGAAATTATTTGCAAATAAATAAGGAACTTAGGAAATACGCAAACCTTTTATTTTCGCTTTATACAAATACATGCGTGAAACACAAACATTATATATATGACATTGTACAATGTCAGCACTCAATAGTGAATAACAATAAACCGTTAAAACTCAATTTTGGAGTAATTATAAAACAGTTACAGATTAAAAAAACATTGAGTAAAACTTAGAGGTAACGATTATTATGTCAAAGAATGTCAATAATCTGCAGTTATTTATAAAGAGCAAAACCCAATACCTTGTACAATCTACTAGTTGGCAGTTGCCTTACATCTAAAAATGCAAAGATACTATTGCATGTATTATTCTGTGATATAAATATTTTATACAACACATTTTGTTATGTAAAATAAATATGAACAATTACAATAATTACACTATCAGTCAATGTAGCATAACAAAACAGAGATCAGAACACTATTTTAGAAATACATAATTAATTGCGCGTCACCCCGTATGAATGTGGATGTGTTACATGTCAACAGACATTTATTCTAAAACAAGAGTTATAATATCACATTCGCACCATCATTTCGTTAAATAGTAATTGGTGACATTTAAAAACTTATACATTTTGTAAGGTAACATAAATAATGTGCCCTTTTATTGGTCGGATCTATGATTATTTATATTTCTTTAAAACGAATTTCCCACAGAGCATCCTTTCTCAAAGGCGGGCCGACAGATACCGAGATCACACACATCCACTTTAAAACCTTCTCGTTCATTCCTGTCTTGGCACTAGGTGCTCGCATTGTTCGTCTGTAGCATTCCTGGTGTTAAGCATTCACAACTGGTGTCTCCATAATATCATCGGCTGATACTTTAGCTACAATGTGTACACATTATTTGTCATGCATAACTATGATCTATTATGTTTGCAGCAGCTGGTTTTACTAAGTAATTCCCACGCGCCTGCTCAGCGATACATTCTCAAGAATAGCACTTTTTATTTGCGCAAATACTTGCTTATATAATTTCAGCGACCTGGATATTCCCATTGATTTATTTACGGTAATGATTCGATCCATCAACAACATTGACTCGTGGAGGAGGACACACCAACTGCCTGCCGAAGATGAAATAAGAAGAAGACGAATGGGATGGATTGGTCACACGCTCCGGAAACCATCATCAACTATCACCAGTCAGGCTCTGACATGGAACCCACAAGGCAGGAGAAAAAGAGGTCGTCCAAAGAACAAGTGACGAAGGGACCTCCATGCGGACACCAAGAAGACAGGACACACTTGGAGACAGCTTGAAACAAGAGCCCAGGACAGAAGACTCTGGAGAGCTGTTGTCAACGGCCTATGCCCCAGGAGGGACAATGGGCACAAGTAAAGTAAGTAAGTAATAATCGTTTGACAGCATCGTCACATGGTGTTGCTAGCTGACCATCTGACTCAGTCAACCACATTCAACAGGCAAATAATCTTTGTGTGGCCCTTTTCCTCTTTGTTGAGATGTATTATTAAAACATATTTACTTCTCTTTAAACTATAATACATATATATATATATATATATATATATATATCCTGAATACATTTCTAGCTGACCGCCTGACTCAGTCAACGACATTAAAAATGCAAATAATTTTTGTGTGGCCCTTTTCGATTTAGTTGTGATATATTATTAAAACGTATTTACTTCTCTTGAAACTATAATACATTTATCTATTTTGAGTATATTTCTGAGTGCACCTGTCGTTACTAAACAATGACGTCCCGTTGTATCACTGACAGACACACACTTGTGCATCAATTATTGTATGCAATATTTGGAATGGAAAAACTACTTGATTGATTACTATTGCAGTGTGTGGTGGGCATATCACTACAATCACTTACCTGTAACTGGAAGCTTATAAAAGCAACTTCTAAAAAAGCAAGCTCATAATATTCACAAGCTTAATCGAAACACATTAGGCGAACAATGCAATAACCTTATCTAAGTTGCACCAGGCAGTCCTAATCGTGCGTACAGTCTCTGCATTCGCAACGTGTTTCTTACATTAGAGCTAATACACATGATTCACAATGCGTTTACTTTTCAAAGGTACCAGGATAAATTCATGCTGCATTCTGTGATACGTAGCCCAAACCGTTTATATCATCCAAGATGGCGGACCAATACCGAACACACGTCTCAGTCATCGACTATGCATTCATCGTATATAATATGTTGTCCGCGTACCAGCCGCTATGTCTAGCATCTTGCTAGTTCATCGACGATCTCGTATTCCTACACTACTCTGTGTTCTCCTGACCGACGCGAAACTTGTTGATACTGGCGCTGTATTTGCGTGTTATGTCTTCCATTATATTATATAGGGACCATGGAAACGTAGTCTGCGTCGGCGTCTTGCTCTACACATGACAGTTCTGGATCAACGACCTTCGAGACCGATCACGTGTCACGGTGTGTAATCCGGGGGCTTTGTGTCACCAGGTACAACTCTGCCGTCTGACGTCACCGTGTACTTTGGCGCACCTGAAACATCATATCACTAATTATTATTGTTATTGTTAGTATTATGTGTTAACCAAATACAAATCAAATATGATATTAATACAGAGATAGTTTGAGTGGATGAATCGCGTGGATCCCGGGAGTAGAAACATATAATCAAGCGTAGATATTCACTATGTTGTAAAATGCAAAAGATGTGTGGATTTTTTTAAAGGAACACTTTGTAAAAACTACATTTTGTCGTCTTACGATGAACGTAAACCAAAACTTTGAGCGTTAGTGTATCGGAGAACTTATGCATTGCAAGTTTTTTAAAACATCAAAATGTCAAAATACCAGCACCAAGTTAAATATGCGAGTAACTGTCCAGCTCTTTAAATAACAAGTTTAGATTCTCATGTCTAATATGTGTTCCTAATCGGTATCATATAGTAATAATACTAATAATAACAATAATAATAATGAAATAACTTCCTTTACCCCTAAATCGCAAGCTCAGACGGGCATCACGATAAATGGGGTTGGCAAATCTCTAAATAATTTCACAAGCAGCATTATGGTTGTAAAAATGTGGACTGATAACCAGGGAGCTAATGTTCTTAGTTTTATTCTACTACGCGAACTTTCTCGACTGTATATATACAATAACATACGTAGCTCAGTTGGCTGCTACAAACCTTCGACTATGACTTCCTCGTAAGCGGGCGGAAATAACGTCACTTCCATGATGCCTACCCTACCACCAGATTCACCGCCAGATATCGTGAAAACAGCGGAGGCACTTCGACTTTCAGCCTAAAACAAATTTAACAACGTGACTGGTCAGGAAAATTTTTTTGTGATCAACAGTATGATTAGGTCTTTAAAACAGAAGTGACATGTCTGTTTTATAGGAACACACACGCGCACGCAGGCATGCGTTCGGGTATCAGCATGTCGTTTCCAAATATGCCTATCTTGCGCTATGTTCTGCCAGATGGTGCCCTTCCAGTACTCGTCTAGTTCGTCTCTCCACCGTCTCGCCGGTTTTCCTCTAGATCGTTTCTCTTCGTAAGGTCTGCAGGTTGTGATACGCGATGTCCAGGTCCACTTCTGTCTTCTGGTTTGTTCTATCACGTATATAACCTTTGTTTTCTGCCTTACCCAGATGTTTGTCGTTCTCTAACGATATGTGATGTTTAACATACTTCTTTCCAGCTTTGTCTGTGCGGTTGCTAGCTTGTTCTTTGCCTGGATGGTGAGTGTCCATGTTTCCGCATGTCAGCGCTGAAAGTACGCATGAGTTGAAGACTTGTCTCTTCAAGCAGGTTACCGTTGAAGATGTCGCGGTGTTTGGCGAATGCTGTCCAGCCGGCAGTGATGCTTCTTTGAACCTCCTTGTCTTGGTTTTTGTCTCTGATACTGTATCGCTGTCACTGATTGATGTAGCTTTCAACGTTCTCTATCTGCGTCGTGTTGATATATATTGGTGTGTCATTTTCTAGCACCACTTTCGTCTTCGAGATGTTCATCTTGAAACCTTGTTTTTCACTTTCATCAGCTAGCTCCTGCAGCATGTTATGTAGTTCTTGCGGTGTAGTAGCGCATATGAGTATGTCGTCTGCGAAGCGAAGATGGCTGAGATATTCTCCGTCTATCATCAAGCCTCTGGTTTCCCAGGTTAGTCTTCGGAATATGCTTTCGAGTGTAGCCGTGAACAGCTTGGGCGATATGGTGTCATCCTGTCGTACTCCTCTCTTAATGTCTTGATGTTGATCTTGTTGTTTTTTGTGTAGGTGGACTGTCACCGAGCTGTTGTTGTAGATGTCTTTCAGGAGATCGATGTACACATCTTCTATCCCCTGTTCTTGTAGGGAGGTCAGCATTGCTCGAGTTTGCACCGCTTCGAAAGCCTTTTCGTAGTCGACGAAAGCGATGCAGAGCGGGATATTATATTATCGGCACTTCTCTTTCAGTTGGTTTACGACGTGTATGTGGTCTGACGTTGAGTATCTGCTACTGAATCTTGCTTGCTTTCGTGGTTGGGTTTCGTTCGGTGTCTTCTCTAGTATATTCGTTAGTATCTTTGTGAGTAATTGATCGGTCTGTAGTTCTTTAAGTCTTTCTTATTTCCCTTCTTGAAAATTATCACCATCTTTGTATTCTTCCAAGCGGTGGGTATTCTTCTTTCTGATAAGCATTTAGTATACAGCTTAGCCAGTGTCTTCGATAGGATATTTTCTCCTGCTTTTAATGTTTCAATGTTTACATAGTTGTTGCCTGGTGTCTTCCCATTCTTCATATCTCTTAGCGCAGCTTCCACTTTTCATGGTGTTATCCCTGGTACCTCATTCGGGTCGGTGTGAATTATGGTACTCTGTTCACTGTCATATAGCTCGGTGTAGAATTCCTCTATTCGTTCCATGATCTTGGTCTTGTATTTCTCTAACCTGCTTGTCTAGAAGTGTAATCAGTCTGTCTCGGCCTAGTGCCTGCGTTCTTCTTGCTTTCTTCAGGTTCTTTAATGACATAATCGTTTCTCGTATGGTATCTTGTTTGTACTTTCTGACGTCCTCCTTCGATTTCTTTTTGATGATCTTGCTTATTTCTGCGTACTCTGTTTGTTTTTTAGGTAGCCGTTATCCACAATTTCTCGTCGTTTCTTCATTAGTGCTCGTGTCGATAACGATATTCTCGTCATTACATGCCTGTTGATTGCTTTGGCTACACTTGTTGCACTTAGTTGGATCATCTCAGTGATGTTTTCGCTCATGGTGTCGATGTCGTCTAGTTCTTGTAGTGTCTCGAATCGATTTCCCAGTTCGAGTTGGAATTCGATCTTTTTTCTTCCGATTTGTGTGGTATCTACACTCGGTGGTCTCTTCTTTACTAACTTCTTCCTTTCAGCCTTGACGTCTAGTTTGACGTTGCTCATTACCATTCTGTGGTCACTTCCAATGTTGACTTGGTTGATGACAGTTACGTCAGTTCCCATGTCTGGCTCGTTTGTCAGAATGTAGTCAAGTTCGTTCTTCGTTTCTCCATTTGGGCTTTTCCATGTCCATCTCCTCCCTGCTTTCTTCTGGAACATGGTATTCATGATTTTGTACTTTCTTGATGTTGCCCATTCTACCAAGGTTTCTACCTTTCTTTTCTCACACCCAGGCCAAATTTTCCTGTTGTCGTTTCCGAAATGTTTGTTCGTTTCCCTACTTGCGCATTAAAGTCTACCATCACTATCGCGTAGTGGGTTAGTTTTTCTAAGGTCTCATCCATGTCGTTGTAGAAGTTGTCTGTGTCGTTCTCGGAGTATGATGTTGCATATACTTGTACTGTCTTCAGCTTGTAGAGTTTTGTTATGCATAGAACAAGTTCTGCTACTCTGGGGCTGATGCCGGTAACCCTTACTATATTGTCTTTCCATTTCTTGTTTATGAGAAAGCCTACTCCAGCTTGGCCGTTGTTTCCTGTGGAATGGTATAATAGATGGCCACTTTGTAAGGTATTGAAGCATTCCTCTCTTTTTCTGACTTCTCCGATCCCGATCACTTCCCACACCAACTTGGTTTCCCTAAGTTGTTCCTCCATTTCTTGTATCTGTTCATGTCTTAGTAGTTATATATTGCTATATTCAGTCTACTTACCTTCTCTCGGCGGCTCTTCTTGACCCCAGGCGTTCGGGTGTGTATATATATATATGTATACATACACACACACACCCGAACGCATGTGTCTGCGCAAAGAATATGAATACTTATGCGTATTATAATATACTTCCGAGTAATTTCTTATGTAATCGGATACTCGCCAGGAAGTGATAATTAGAAAGACCCGGTACTTACCGTGGAGTGTGGCTCATGGGCCAAGTGTCTGTAGTACCGGTACACTCCTCGAAAGCAGATGGCCTGCAAGGTTATGGTAAGTCACATCATCATTGAGCAGAAATACTGATACTCTGCATAAAAAAATAGTTGATGCCTACTGGCGCAAAATTGCAATGCATCCTATTATAACCTGGGTAGAATCATCGTTTATTTCCTGCCTTATTGCCTAAATTATTAATATCAAATGTTCCGAAAGTTGTCAGAATATATTGTAACTCCACCCACCTCTGCTGCAACGAACACGATCCACACCGCTAGCTCCACTATGTTGTCTGTACTTGTTCCCTGCAGATATCGAGCAATAAGATAGCGTGTCACACACACAACTCATGGATTTAAAAATGGGTAAAGTTATACTCGTGAGCAGCAATAAGGAAATAGGCATGTCGCATTGCTTCTACCCAGAAAGAGAGAGAGAGAGAGAGAGAGAGAGAGAGAGAGAGAGAGAGAGAGAGAGAGAGAGAGAGAGAGAGAGAGAGAGAGAGAGATTAAGGAACACCAGCGGCGGTATCATAAATCAGACTTACACGGACGACGCAGTCGAGCGTGACGAGGACGCTGCCGTAGATACAGACGGGGCCGGTAATGAGAAGCCACGCCAACATACTCTTCCGCGACTTCTACAGCACAAAGTCACAGAAAATAATCAACAGCAATCGCAACGGGAATCCGGGACACGATGGAGTTAATGAGCAACCGTGCATTCACGATAACCACCGTACGTCTCCCCATAACACACACGTTCAATCGTATGCATCCCAAATGACGAAACTGACATTTTCCGTGAGAAATATGTTTTGATTACAAAATATCACGAAGGAAATGAGACCTTGTGAAAATACAGAAATATGACCGGTATTACGATTACGAGCAACTAGTAGGTTACGCCATAACGCGGATATCGCCTAGCAATAGAATGGCGAGAGCGATGACGCCATAGCTGGTGTATATGTTGTTGGTTTCAAATAACCTTAGAATAGAATAATGGTTGATAATATTTCAAACAAGGTTACGAACGTATTTTAAAAAGAGGCTTACGAAATGCATCGCCTAGATTCAAGAAGCGTTATGTTGGCATGACGTTGAACAAGCAGTGATCTGAGAAGAAGACGTACTTACATGAGTCGATCCCCTGATGACTGACAGCGATGCAATGGCGGAGGCAATGAGAAGTAAGAGAAAGATGGACGCCAAAGTCTCTCCACGTTCTGCAGCACAAGACACGGTACAGAATAGTAACATGTAACGGTCCCTAACGACGTGCTAACGTTGTTTACTGCAACATTGTTTGAGGCCTATACCAAGTATGTTCACGTTTGCGCTTCTTAGTTAGTCCCCTAGCGGTGAGCGGTAGCATCGTGTGTTTGGTTCGCCCTATAATGTTGTTAACAAAACTTTGTATTGTGTGTTTTTTCGCTTCTTTTGATAGTAATTCAGATGCTGTTATGTCAATTTCGCGCTACAATGATACTTTTATACAGTAAAAACAAGGTAGTATTACACATTCATTTCGCGTTAGCTTAATACAAACCAGAATCGTATTAAGCGTTAATTGTCGCGCCATATTGGTGCCAATGCGTGGAAGTATATTATGAGAAAACACCCGTCGGAGCATTTTGTTATACTAGTACACCAACAAGCACAGTTTCTGTGATAAACTGTCGGATTGGTAACATAGATGTAGCGAGCAGTATCGGGGTAGATGTTTATAACGACTTACTGGCTGCACTGCCGGCCTTCCCTTGGTCCGCGTTCACTTCTTCCAACGTGACCAGTTTGTAGGTCATGAAACACATCTCGGCGAGACTGCACAACTACAAGACACAACGGCGCTCATTTCAATCTATGTCAAATTTGCAAAATAAAGGTGTTACTCTTTAAAAATTGTTTTAAATAAAAGCGGAGTTAGTAATATTTACTATATTACATACTGTTTTATTAAAATACGTCGTCCCGGGGAAATGCGTGAGTAACATCGAATGTTCTACCCATGTGAAGAATGGTCTTTAGGTCTGCTAACATATCTACACTTTCGATTAAACTTCATTAATCCGGATCCCTATAATGCGGACACCGCGGTATCCGGACATCATTTCATGGAACGGAATTTTCTAACGGTAATTAATCACATTCTCGCACCAGAGGGCGATGGTTATTATTTCAGTCTCAGTATATTGTCATCTTCCTTGGTTTACGAGGATAATGAATCATATCATAAGAATAATTCGTTTATCCAGAAATGCCACTAATCCGGACACATAAACTAGAGGCCACTGCGTCCAGGTTAACGAGTTTGCAATGTGTGCATATAATTTAATATAGGTGACTTTGCCGATTATACGTTCTTCCTAATCATGCAATTATCTAGTACATCATGAATATAACACTGATTCACTAAATACGTCATTATTATCTGGTGCAAAACGTTTCGCAGTTTTGCAACATATTTCACAAATCCGCAGAGAACTTGCGACGGTGAACTAACCATGGTGATAATCCCGGCGATGAGACACGTCTTCCGCAAGTTCAAACTAGGCCATAGTACACACGAGGAACTCGTCATGTTGTGGCTGTCTAAAAAAGAAAAGACAATTACGTAGTAGGGGAAACCCGGGCTATACGAGTTACCCAATGATACGATGTCCTCTATACCTCCGTTTTGCACAGCAGGGGAGCAGATCGTGGTGTGTCCATCAAATACATAAAAATGCAACTGCATGTGATACTTTTTTGTTATTGACACCATTCGTATTTGATAAATGGGGACTATCCCATTTTACCCGCGACTTTCCCATTTTACCAGCATGTACGGGGAAAACGGGATTTCGAACCGGACAAATAGGATGAAAATTTAACCATATATATATATATATAGCCACCCGGGAGAGGAACATGTAGCTTTTGGAAAATGCAAGTTAGATCCGAAATGTTGTTTGTTGATCAGAATTACTACAGTGTGTTCGCTTCGTTAGAACGTAAACAACTGTTTAACGTATATATTCACTACATATTTCATTTATTTTACGTAACATATGTACGTCTCCTCCTATTGATGCAATATTGGTTGGCAAACGCCTCATCTACTAATGCAGTCTAGATAGTCATGTGCCCCATCTACTGATGCAATCTTTGTAGGCCTACGTCCCTCCTATTGATGTTGTCTTGGTAGGCCTACGCCCCGCCTACTGATGTTGTCTTGGTAGGCCTACGCCCCGCCTACTCATGGTGTACCCGGTAGGCTTATGATCGCACTTACTGCTCACTCATTACTTTTGCATTTTCAGACAAGCATTTCAATTTCTGGACCAAAAATAAGAGCTTGTTTAAATAACATGTACAACTGTATTTTTTTGTGTACAATATAAACCTTTTGTATGTGCAACATTGTTTGTAGCTGAATAAACACAATTTGGCAGTTTACCATCATCTTATTAATTCTAACATTGAATTAATTACATCAAAAACGAGGATTAGGGACATAGGTCGAAAAGATGAATTTAGAGAGTTTAGTAAAGCATTTTTTGATGTTGTGCAGTGTTGCACAGCCTACTTACAAAACAACGTAAAAACAATCGATTTGCGAAGTTCGTTTATTAGACGCTTTTACTTATGGTACGCCGTCAGAACAGTAAATCACTCGCGTCAGTTTGACAATGGCCATAACCAGCGGCCGACTGCAGCGTTTACAGTTGTATCCGCCAGTCGGTTGCTGTGCTTTTGGTGTCCCCAGTCGGTCACATCGCTGCCCGCGGCATGTCACGTCCCGTCAAACGCCATGTATTGACCAATACGATCGCTATTCTTGTCACCTGTCACGCTCGACTGAACAGATATGCGCTGCCTACAATACACGGTTATTAAATAAGAGTGTGTTCGCCTCTTACTCTTAAACTCGCGTGCTCGATCAACTAACATCGTCGCATGTGAGGAAGAACTTTGGCCTAGAAGTGTCCGCCCGTGCGAAGTCTAAACGTTGACGTAAACAAGGTTACTCCAGTTGTATATACGTGCTCATATCCTTTTGTCTGTTCGTACATTGATCATATTTTATATTACAAAGTTGACAGACAAACGATTACAAGGGGATGGTATGTACTTAGATATTCAGAAACCCTTTGGGAAAGTGATTGCTTTGAACTATTTGATTGCTAGGAATTAAATGGGATTCGACGAAATCGAGAAAGACAAAAGATGTAATATTTACAGTAGTAATAAGTGTGAATATATCAAAATTAACATCCGTTTTAGAGGGGTACCATAACGATCAGCATTAGTGTTATATTATTCTTAACACATATCTAACTTATTTTAAAGATAAAACATCAATTAAAGTGTTACCAATATTTGCGGAGGACACAAAAGTATTCAAAAAGACTAAATACAAAAACGAACATTGCAAGGTATTTTGGTAGAGTTCTTCACTCCAATCGTTTAAACTAGCTTCGTTTAATTAATTATGCTAGGAAGGTTTGACCATCGGCACCTCCCAGAGTGCGGCAGATATTTAAAAGAGATGGCGGAAGCTGTCAGGAGTCATTAGTGGTGCCTCAACGACTGTTTTGTTACGGGATATGGAAGAATAGAGAAGAAAGAAGGTTATATTAAGTAATGTCAATCTAGCTTACACCCATTCACGGAGCAACGAACAAAGGGCATCAATTATCATCACATACTTTTTTCATGTGGCGCCATCTCGAGAGTGGCTCAACAGCAACCACGTAGTGTGTTAATAAATGCACTGTAGTGTTTTCAATGCATTATCAATTGGTAGGTATGAAGCCAGTGGTCTACAAGCAAGCGAATGAATGCAGAAAGAGACGAGTATGAGGAGATACTGTCTGATTGCTCCCAACATTTGTGTGTGTGTGTGTGTGCGTGTGTGTGTGTGTATGTATGTGTGTGTGCGTGCGTGCGTGCGTGCGAGCGTGCATGTGTGCGTGTGTGCGTGTGTGTGAGTGGTGTGTGTGTATATATATATTACCGTTCGTTTCATATGAAGCCAGTGGTCCACAAGCAAGCGAATGAACGCAGAAAGAGGCGAGTAAGAGGAGATACTGCCTGATTGCCCCTAACATTTTTGTGTGTGTATGTCTGTTCATATGTGTGTGTTTATGTGTGTGTGTGTGTGTGTGTGCGTGTGTGCGTGTGTGCGGCGTGTATGCGCGCGCATGCGTGTGTGTGTTTGTGTGTGTTTGTGTGTATGTGGATGTGTGTGTGTGTGGATGTGTGTGTGTGTGTGTGTGCGTGCGTGCGTGCGTGCGAGCGTGCGTGTGTGAGTGGTGGGTGTGTGTATAGATATATTGGCGTGTGTACCGTTCGTTTCACGATAACATTCAAACATGGATTGTTTACAGTTACAGAACATATAGCAACCACGTCTGCGTAACTTGACGGTGCGTGCCCCTCAGTACGACACTGAGTGTCAGCTCGTAGCAAGAACGGACTACAATAAACAGCTATACGTATCAATCTTGAACTGAATTAGATCAAGTGGAACCGGCCGTATTTGAACCACGTCGCGCCGCTCTGCTGACCCTGCGCAGAAACACGTAGAACCTTCTCCATAAATAGGTCAGTGACACTTGTGTAAGTTACTGTAGGCACAACGTGCATGGTGTTATATTGAGACATGCATGCACAGTTTCTTGAACTGTTTTTGTGTTGTGGACGGCGCGTGAACATAATTGAGTGCCTGCAACCTTTAGGTGGACGTACGTGCCATAGTTTTTTCCAGAACACACCATATTTAGGCGACATAAATGTCTTTGCAGTAAATCGCCAAACACCAAGTCACAACGAAAAGCGGAAAACTTGGTTGCACTAACATTAGCTTCATTTTTACGGGCTGATCACAACAAAGACATTCACCAACTCAGAAGAGAGAATATGGCCAGTAATTATATAACTTTGCTAACTATTTGTATTGATGATGTTTCAACGTTCTTTAATACAATTGTAATCGATTCCATAATAACGTACAGCACGGTACTTAGCACATATACGTGGCGTTAGGAATGTGCACTAGCAAAACTGCCCGTCACCTGACAGGATGTCTCGGTAGACGACAGTCGTGATAGTAATATTTACCAAATGTTAGAAATCACACAGAATTGTTACATTAACACCATAACGCGCCCACAGATACTCGTTGTTTGTTCAAAATTACGAAGGTCGCAGAGAATGTGAAGTTCACGTCCATCTATAGGCTGAAGTCGTGATAATGTACACTTGTCAAATACCATATTCGCATTGCTATCCAATTGGTTTGAGAGTAGACATGGGTATTATTGTGTCAGAGTCTATTCCATGTTGCCAACTCCGTGACGTAGGGGCCGTTTTCCCGACGTATTTGCCGCACGCACATTGTTCCTGCTATTGTTAAGTTACGTTTAACATATTACGCGCACATTACGTTTTCCGTTGCGGACAAATTATATAACCCTAAATATGTCAGAATCTTGACATATGTGAGGTGTTTTGAAAATGTGTCTTACGTTCTATTCTAGTGGTCGTAGATTAATCCCTGAAAGTTTGGCGCTCGAAATTCATGCCGTCTAAAATGAAAAAAAAACATTAACCTACCCACATACATAAGGTAGCTCGACTATATGAATGAAAGTTAAAACAATAACAACATAATGCATGCATTATAAGTAGGTGCATGGTATAAACATGCTAATTCGTTACGATACACGGCGCAAGTAAGTGACATCGTCACGTACACACATTCAATAAGTGACGAAGTCAGGAGGCACACAACCAGGAAGTGACACAGTCGTGGTAAAAGTCACCAATTGACATCGTCAAATCAAGGAGTGACACATTATCATGAGGTGACACCATAAGATTACATAACACCAATTGGCACTGTTACTTGCAGTATACCTACTAACAAAACAACTTCAATGCAAAACCGGGTGAAAATGCTTACTTACCATTTACCTATCTTCAATGCACTGCACTGTTTTCTGTGAGCTTGTTACCACAAGTTTCCTTGTCTATAAAACGTCTTCTCGGTAACGTCTGTTTACCAATGTCCTCGCACCGACCTTGCTGGACATTATATATTCCAATGTCACAGAAAACTCGCCTTGCGGCCTAAATTATGTCACACAGTGCTCGCGGAGTACATCGTTTCCATAGTGTACCCGTAAAGGTACGTAATGGTCGTGCATGACTGAACCGCTGATTGACAACTGCCGTCCACGGCAGACAGGAAAGGGCATACTTTGATTGCATCTATATGGTGATAAGGATGTAGTAGGAAACCACCAATGGACAATGTGACACCACAATATCCGCTCGCAATATCATATGTTGTATAACTGTTGTGTTACTGGCGTATACTCAAACTAGACAAGGTGGTTGCGCCTATGTGGCTGCACCTTGTAAGAGCTCAATAACATTGCGATATTTTATAATTGGTGGTTGTCGGACATTGATACTGTTTACCAGACGTGACTGTGAATATTCGTGGAGTTCAATTCGACGGACAATGTTACATACGTACGACATATATGTGAGTTTTAAGCTGTTTTTATGACATCATATCTTTGAACTGGTGGTGATCAATCAGGCTTGACGACAAACAGAACCAGAGATCCTTCCAGCCAGCCGACAGACTGGTCAACACGCTTGACTAGCAACGACAGTTGACTATATCTGGTCAAGTATGACAGAACAATACCAGGCTTTCTGCACCTACACTTAACTGATTGAAGGCAGACATTCCAACAAGTCACGCTTGGATGCCAGCACGTGGACACTGTTGTGTAAACTTGGCATTGCTGTAAGACTTCCTACTAAGCGCGGCTGCCGTGGTGGACGTAAACAACACCGAATATCCATTGCGGTAGCAGCAACAGCAACGGAACCAGCGGCGGCAGCAGCGGCGCCGGTGGCGGCAGAAGCGAGAGCAGCGGCACCGGTGGCGGCAGCAGTGACAGCAGAGGCACCAGTAGCGACGGCGGTGACTGCTGCGGCGACGGCAGCGTCACTAGCGGCGGCGGCACCGACAGCGGCGGTCTCTCTCTCTCTCGGTGGCGCCAGGGGCAGCAGCAGTGACAGCAGTGACAACAGCGATAGCAGCGGCAGCGACACCAGCGAAAGCAGCTACAACAGCGGCTGCAGCAGCGACAGCAGCGGCTCCAGCGGCGGCAGCAGCAATAGCAGCGATAGCAGCGAAAGCAGCAACAACAGCAGCTGCAGCATCGAGAGCAGCGGCTCTAGCGGCGGCGGCAGCAGCGTCAGCAGCGGTACCAGCAGCGGTAGCAGCGACAGCAGCGGCACCAGCGGTGGCAGCAGCAGCGACAGTAGCGGTGAATTCACTGAGTTTGTAATTGAGAACAACCTGGACATAATTGTTATATGCGAAACGTGGCTTAAGCAAGAAGATGATGTGATTATCGGTGACATAACGCCAGCTGGATATTGCCTCAAAGAAATTCCCCGCTCGGCACCAAAGCGAGGCGGAGGCATCGCCTTAATGTACAGGACAGGATTTAATGTGCGTTTCGGAGAGACAGGCCTGTCACTACCATTTGAGTTCCTGTCATCTGAATTCATCACCTCAACTGTATCCATATGCTTGGTTACCCTCAATCGTCCACAGCAGAAATCCACCAGCTGTTCCTTCAGTGAATTCCTCGAAGATTTTACATTACTGATTGACAGCGTTTTACTTAACCCAATGCCTCTTATTATCGCAGGAGATTTCAATATTCATGTTGATGACCCGTGTGACAATAGTGCCAACGCCTTCCTACGTCTCTTGTCCAGAAGTGGTCTACAGCCAAATATCCATAGTGCTACTCACAAGAAAGGTCACACTCTGGACCTCTTGATCACTAGAGAGTCTGACCCACCTGTCATCGACGATATCAGTATCATTTACGGTATATCTGATCATTCAGCGATCATGGGGAAAATCCGCCTACAACGACCTCGAGTTCAGAAAAAAGTAATAAAATCACGCAACATTTCTACAATAAAAATTATATCATTCTGTGAGGAATTAACTGACATGGATCTTAACAATCCCGCTCACGCCAACAACGCGCTGTCTACACAAGTTGAGAGATACAACAATATTCTCACCCAAGCTCTTGATACGCATGCTCCGATGAAGGAACGGTGTGTGAAACTTCGCCCAAATTCTCCGTGGTTTGGTAAAAACATCATGACAGGGAAGCAGTTACGGCGCCAGCTTGAATAAAAATGGAGAAAATCACGTCTTGAAATTGACCGCCAAAATTACTGCCATCAGAAGCAAGCGGTAATTCATCAAATCAAACTGGCAAAATCACATTACTATAATCAGCTATTCATCGACATCGCTAAAGACCAAAGGCGAATTTTCCGTCTGACTGACAAACTCCTTCACCGGCGACGTAACTCGCCCCTTCCGAAGTGTCAATCTCAGCAGGATTTGGCTCATAGATTTCATCTCTTCTTCAACGAGAAGGTAAAGCGGATCCGAGATGAGTTTGATATAGTAGATGATCTGTATCTTCCTACGAGAGATCCCCCATCGCCCGAATTCGCGAGCTTTCATGAAGTGTCTAAGCAAGATATACAGAAGATACTCTCAAACTCGCCAGGAACAACCTGTGACTTGGATCCAATTCCATCTTCACTACTGAAAAAGTGTGCAGATGCCGTATTGCCAGCGATTACACACATTATCAACAATTCAATGAACTCAGGCGAGACTCCCCCCCTCTCTCAAAGCTGCGCAGATCCGACCTGTGTTGAAGAAGGCAAACTTGGACCCAACTGTGTTGACCAACTATCGCCCCATATCTAACTTAAGTTTCCTGAGTAAGACACTGGAGCGAGTGGTAGCCAAACAACTGTCTTCATTCCTGGCCGACAATAATCTTATAGATGAATATCAGTCAGCCTACCGTGCACACCACAGTGTAGAAACTGCAATAGTAAACGTTCACAATGATCTACTGCAGGCCATGAACTACGGCAAGATTACCCTTCTTGTATTACTCGACCTATCCGCAGCTTTTGACACTGTTGACCATTCTATACTTTTATCTCGCATGACCAGCTACTTCGGAATATGCGGTGTTACACTTGACTGGTTCAAGTCCTACTTGAGCGACAGAACCTGCTGTGTGCGCATCGACAATGTAACATCGGATACATCGCAACTAACATACGGACTCCCGCAAGGCTCTGTCCTAGGGCCAATACTTTTCTCAATGTATACGATACCCATTGCTGATATCATCAGGAAGCATGGCCTCAATTATCATTGCTACGCGGATGATGCACAAATTTACCTCTCAGCCGATCCCACACAGTCAAAAATTAATGACGCAATATAGCAAATTGAAGCCTGCCTTGACGAGCTACGTCAATGGATGTCGCAGAACTTCTTCAAGCTGAATGATGGAAAGACAGAATTCATTGTCGTAGGATCCAAACAACAGAGATCAAAGGTCAGCATCACACAGATCAGAGCGGGCGATACCATGGTTACTCCTTCGGACAGCGTCAGGAATCTCAGTGTTATCTTTGATGAAAACCTTTCCATGGATAAACATATCGCCGCTGTATCCAGAGCCGTCTGTCTGTCAATTCGTAATATTGGCCTGATTCGTAAGCACATCAATCAGCCGGTTGCGGAACTACTTACTCACGCTCTCATTACTTCTAGACTGGACATGGGTAATGCTCTGCTTCACGGCCTCAACAAATCACAACTACAACGAGTCCAGCGACTACAAAACACTGCTGCCAGACTGGTCACGCTTTCCAGGAATTTCACATACATCACACCTATCCTCAAACAACTGCACTGGCTGCCAGTCGAACAAAGGGTCATCTACAAAATATCCACGCTTGTATTCAAGACAATCCACCGTGTCTCTCCTATGTACTTGTGCAACCTCGTCAAACAATATGTGCCATCCCGTGAAAATCTGCGCTCTGCAAACAAGTTACTCCTAGTAGAACACAAATTGAAAAACTCGTGGGGAGCACGATCGTTTACAGTATCCGCAGCAAAGATCTGGAATGCGCTTCCAAACAATGTTAGAGCTACTACAATAATCAACACCTTCAAAAAAGCCTTGAAAACCCACCTCTTTAAAATATACTTCGAATAAGACAGTATGTGGACATGTGGACATTTCCTGGGCATTGTATAATACTGATCTTATAATATGTATGAATATACTTTTATTGTATCTATTATTTATTACATTACTTATAATATCGAACATTTATTCTGTGTACTAGATATATATTTTTGGAAAGGTTGTATTAATGAGTCTACATTACATTGATAACTATATTTTCTACTGATTTTATGATGTATAACTTTAATTAGTGACACTAATTTTTTAATTTCTAGAACATTGCTCTTATTATATTTTAGAACACTGCTTTTACAATTCTTAAAATTACTACTTTAAAGTCACCAATGGTGAAATACTGTGCAAGCGCCATGAGCGCCCCTACGGCGGATACCGGCGCTATATAAGTCTTCATTATTATTATTATTATTACTCAAAGCGAGAGCTGTGAATATAATAAACGCGTGTTTCGATGTGGTGCGATGAATCGATGCAACAAGATGATATTTTTGTGTGACGACATCTTCACCAATATTTACATAGCGAACTGTGGTCCCACTACTTTATTATGAAATGTTATACCAGTGCAGGAATGTTATTTTATTTCTAAAAGATAAATTGTTATATTCCCTTTCAGACAAACATGTCCTATTGAACATCGACCGGATTCGAACCCTGTTTCTCTCGATTGAAAGCCCAGTGTTGTAATCAACAAGTTCAAGTCCTGTATTCGATACACTGACCGGGTAATACCGCATGATATCATACCTGGATTCGCTGGCCGAGACAAACGCACGGCTTGAGCATCGGTGAATGTTTCTTGTAGTGAGTTTAACGTCTGCGTTATATGCTCTTGTAAATACACACTCAGTAGTTATTCAGGGAGAAGTAAAATAACTGTTCTACCAACCAACGATATGTACTGTAGTGTACAATATGACCAATGTAGTATTGAAGATAACTTGAACATAGACAGACATGCCCTCTTCACGCAGGAAGGAAGAGAGGTCGACAGGAATCTACCAAAACAAGGCGTCTTCATGCCACATCTACTACACGTGGGCTGCCATGCTGGCCACGTATGGAGCAAGTAGTCTGGATTTTCATTCCTTAACACATCAACATATTGGCTTTGTTTTATTGATATGGCGAATCTGAATGTTGGCGAAGGCTAAAAGTAACATATTTGAAATAGTCGAATCCAAAAACCAATAACGTTGGCATCAATGTTGTGGCTATACGTGAAGTAGTTTTTACGATATGGGGTATTGTGATTTTCACGGACGCCATCTTTAAAATTGGCAAATATGTGAAAGTCAGCGCAGCGATAGTCAAAAGTAATACATTTGAAGTTGTAGCTGTAGCAACTGAGCAACTCTATCATCATTTGACGGCGACCTTGTTTGACCTTTGATTCACGCTTACAACACTATTTGGCAGCGCTACGATAGGTCTCACTGTGATGGGGAGATGTAGGGCTTTCAAATGATATAGCACTTGCTGTGTGTCGGGAAGCCATTTAAGTCGGTCCTTTAGGTCGTCCCTATTTCTCGCCTTTTATGCACGAGTTCCAAACCATAGAGCAATCAAGATGCCGGCACGGAGCGCTGCTAGTGTAGTAAATAGCACGTCCGCTTCGTATGCCAACACTCTGAGTTCGAAACCCGGAGCGGACATGCATAATATTTTGTGTAAAAAACTGGCTCTCAACATTGCGGAATGTGTATCCCTCGTGACTCGGAGTTCACGTTAATATCGGTCCCGTCTCAATCTGCGACCACTGCAGGCGAGCGGTAGAACCACCTATCAGACCGATTTAAATGCACCCACCCTACACACACCCAGAGTTTATATGATTTGAAAGCTACACATCTCCCCGTCCCAACGAGGCCTGTCGTAGAGCTGCCAAAAACTTACTGTATCCCCGTCAAAACGAGGTACGACATGTAGGTATTTCCTGATATGGTACGAGTGGAACTAAGGTCAAACAAGATCACCGTGAAATGATGAATATTCGATTTTTTGCAATACCGCGAAAGTCATAAAGTTACATTGACCGTACAAATACTGCATTTATATGTACGTATCACATACCATGTGAAAGAAACATTTCTCCCCGTCAAAATGAGATATGAAATGGAGCTGTTTGTTGAGGCGTACGTGTGGAACGACGATCAAACAGTCACCGTCAAGTGATAAATGTTCGAAATTGTGTCATTCCGCAAACTTCATACAATATAAATGGTTGCGTATATATACGTTTCCTATGCATTCATGACAATGTCGTATATCGTTAGAAAGTCAACTATCTCCCCGTGAATACGTGATACGACTGGGTGCTGTCACGTGGAGCAGGAACAGTAGGTGTGGAGTAAAGGTTAAACAAGGTCACCATCAAATATCATCTTGTTGCATCGATTCATCGCACCACATCGAAACACCTGCATCGTTTCGAATCTTTTTGTTATAATCAGCGAAACGATTCCTTTTGTTCTTCCTCCCACGAAAGATGCACCACGCAATCGTTTATATTGTCATTCCGCGGTCCACATTGTGTGTAATATCGCGTTTAGTCTGCGGGCCGCATGAAATAGCTTCGCGTGCCGCAGATGGCCCGCGGCTCGCAGGATGCCGATCCCTGGTGTAAGCCATTGGTCCTGTCTATGCTAGGGAAAGTAAAAGAGCCAACAGAGGGAGATGGAAAAGAAACTGTCGTGAACTCATTACACGATAGAATCATCAACAAAATGATGTTGGTCGTTTAATGGAAGAAGAAGAAGAAGAAGCAGAACACAACCACATCATCCTTGCCTCAAACGTCCCTCGCTGCCACATACTCCTGACTTAAGAATGGCTGTCTAACCCTTGAATTCTGAATTTGTGCTGGTATCCATGTTGAAGCTTGCAATGGACTCTCGCTTTGAGTAATAATAATAATAATAATGAAGACTTATATAGCGCCGGTATCCGCCGTAGGGGCGCTCATGGCGCTTGCACAGTATTTCACCATTGGTGACTTTAAAGTAGTAATTTTAAGAATTGTAAAAGCAGTGTTCTAAAATATAATAAGAGCAATGTTCTAGAAATTAAAAAATTAGTGTCACTAATTAAAGTTATACATCATAAAATCAGTAGAAAATATAGTTATCAATGTAATGTAGACTCATTAATACAACCTTTCCAAAAATATATATCTAGTACACAGAATAAATGTTCGATATTATAAGTAATGTAATAAATAATAGATACAATAAAAGTATATTCATACATATTATAAGATCAGTATTATACAATGCCCAGGAAATGTCCACATGTCCACATACTGTCTTATTCGAAGTATATTTTAAAGAGGTGGGTTTTCAAGGCTTTTTTGAAGGTGTTGATTATTGTAGTAGCTCTAACATTGTTTGGAAGCGCATTCCAGATCTTTGCTGCGGATACTGTAAACGATCGTGCTCCCCACGAGTTTTTCAATTTGTGTTCTACTAGGAGTAACTTGTTTGCAGAGCGCAGATTTTCACGGGATGGCACATATTGTTTGACGAGGTTGCACAAGTACATAGGAGAGACACGGTGGATTGTCTTGAATACAAGCGTGGATATTTTGTAGATGACCCTTTGTTCGACTGGCAGCCAGTGCAGTTGTTTGAGGATAGGTGTGATGTATGTGAAATTCCTGGAAAGCGTGACCAGTCTGGCAGCAGTGTTTTGTAGTCGCTGGACTCGTTGTAGTTGTGATTTGTTGAAGCCGTGAAGCAGAGCATTACCCATGTCCAGTCTAGAAGTAATGAGAGCGTGAGTAAGTAGTTCCGCAACCGGCTGATTGATGTGCTTACGAATCAGGCCAATATTACGAATTGACAGACAGACGGCTCTGGATACAGCGGCGATATGTTTATCCATGGAAAGGTTTTCATCAAAGATAACACTGAGATTCCTGACGCTGTCCGAAGGAGTAACCATGGTATCGCCCGCTCTGATCTGTGTGATGCTGACCTTTGATCTCTGTTGTTTGGATCCTACGACAATGAATTCTGTCTTTCCATCATTCAGCTTGAAGAAGTTCTGCGACATCCATTGACGTAGCTCGTCAAGGCAGGCTTCAATTTGCTATATTGCGTCATTAATTTTTGACTGTGTGGGATCGGCTGAGAGGTAAATTTGTGCATCATCCGCGTAGCAATGATAATTGAGGCCATGCTTCCTGATGATATCAGCAATGGGTATCGTATACATTGAGAAAAGTATTGGCCCTAGGACAGAGCCTTGCGGGAGTCCGTATGTTAGTTGCGATGTATCCGATGTTACATTGTCGATGCGCACACAGCAGGTTCTGTCGCTCAAGTAGGACTTGAACCAGTCAAGTGTAACACCGCATATTCCGAAGTAGCTGGTCATGCGAGATAAAAGTATAGAATGGTCAACAGTGTCAAAAGCTGCGGATAGGTCGAGTAATACAAGAAGGGTAATCTTGCCGTAGTTCATGGCCTGCAGTAGATCATTGTGAACGTTTACTATTGCAGTTTCTACACTGTGGTGTGCACGATAGGCTGACTGATATTCATCTATAAGATTATTGTCGGCCAGGAATGAAGACAGTTGTTTGGCTACCACTCGCTCCAGTGTCTTACTCAGGAAACTTAAGTTAGATATGGGGCGATAGTTGGTCAACACAGTTGGGTCCAAGTTTGCCTTCTTCAACACAGGTCGGATCTGCGCAGCTTTGAGAGAGGGGGGGAGTCTCGCCTGAGTTCATTGAATTGTTGATAATGTGTGTAATCGCTGGCAATACGGCATCTGCACACTTTTTCAGTAGTGAAGATGGAATTGGATCCAAGTCACAGGTTGTTCCTGGCGAGTTTGAGAGTATCTTCTGTATATCTTGCTTAGACACTTCATGAAAGCTCGCGAATTCGGGCGATGGGGGATCTCTCGTAGGAAGATACAGATCATCTACTATATCAAACTCATCTCGGATCCGCTTTACCTTCTCGTTGAAGAAGAGATGAAATCTATGAGCCAAATCCTGCTGAGATTGACACTTCGGAAGGGGCGAGTTACGTCGCCGGTGAAGGAGTTTGTCAGTCAGACGGAAAATTCGCCTTTGGTCTTTAGCGATGTCGATGAATAGCTGATTATAGTAATGTGATTTTGCCAGTTTGATTTTTTAATGAATTACCGCTTGCTTCTGATGGCAGTAATTTTGGCGGTCAATTTCAAGACGTGATTTTCTCCATTTATTTTTAAGCTGGCGCCGTAACTGCTTCCCTGTCATGATGTTTTCACCAAACCACGGAGAATTTGGGCGAAGTTTCACACACCGTTCCTTCATCGGAGCATGCGTATCAAGAGCTTGGGTGAGAATATTGTTGTATCTCTCAACTTGTGCAGACAGCGCGTTGTTGGCGTGAGCGGGATTGTTAAGATCCATGTCAGTTAATTCCTCACAGAATGATATAATTTTTATTGTAGAAATGTTGCGTGATTTTAATACTTTTTTCTGAACTCGAGGTCGTTGTAGGCGGATTTTCCCCATGATCGCTGAATGATCAGATATACCGTAAATGATACTGATATCGTCGATGACAGGTGGGTCAGACTCTCTAGTGATCAAGAGGTCCAGAGTGTGACCTTTCTTGTGAGTAGCACTATGGATATTTGGCTGTAGACCACTTCTGGACAAGAGACGTAGGAAGGCGTTGGCACTATTGTCACACGGGTCATCAACATGAATATTGAAATCTCCTGCGATAATAAGAGGCATTGGGTTAAGTAAAACGCTGTCAATCAGTAATGTAAAATCTTCGAGGAATTCACTGAAGGAACAGCTGGTGGATTTCTGCTGTGGACGGTAGAGGGTAACCAAGCATATGGATACAGTTGAGGTGATGAATTCAGATGACAGGAACTCAAATGATAGTGACAGGCCTGTCTCTCCGAAACGCACATTAAATCCTGTCCTGTACATTAAGGCGATGCCTCCGCCTCGCTTTGGTGCCGAGCGGGGAATTTCTTTGAGGCAATATCCAGCTGGCGTTATGTCACCGATAATCACATCATCTTCTTGCTTAAGCCACGTTTCGCATATAACAATTATGTCCAGGTTGTTCTCAATTATAAACTCAGTGAATTCACCGCTACTGTCGCTGCTGCTGCCACCGCTGGTGCCGCTGCTGTCGCTGCTACCGCTGCTGGTACCGCTGCTGACGCTGCTGCCGCCGCCGCTAGAGCCGCTGCTCTCGATGCTGCAGCTGCTGTTGTTGCTGCTTTCGCTGCTATCGCTGCTATTGCTGCTGCCGCCGCTGGAGCCGCTGCTGTCGCTGCTGCAGCCGCTGTTGTAGCTGCTTTCGCTGGTGTCGCTGCCGCTGCTATCGCTGTTGTCACTGCTGTCACTGCTGCTGCCCCTGGCGCCACCGAGAGAGAGAGAGAGACCGCCGCTGTCGGTGCCGCCGCCGCTAGTGACGCTGCCGTCGCCGCTGCAGTCACCGCCGTCGCTACTGGTGCCTCTGCTGTCACTGCTGCCGCCACCGGTGCCGCTGCTCTCGCTTCTGCCGCCACCGGCGCCGCTGCTGCCGCCGCTGGTTCCGTTGCTGTTGCTGCTACCGCAATGGATATTCGGTGTTGTTTACGTCCACCACGGCAGCCGCGCTTAGTAGGAAGTCTTACAGCAATGCCAAGTTTACACAACAGTGTCCACGTGCTGGCATCCAAGCGTGACTTGTTGGAATGTCTGCCTTCAATCAGTTGAGTGTAGGTGCAGAAAGCCTGGTATTGTTCTGTCATACTTGACCAGATATAGTCAACTGTCGTTGCTAGTCAAGCGTGTTGACCAGTCTGTCGGCTGGCTGGAAGGATCTCTGGTTCTGTTTGTCGTCAAGCCTGATTGATCACCACCAGTTCAAAGATACGATGTCATAAAAACAGCTTAAAACTCACATATATGTCGTACGTATGTAACATTGTCCGTCGAATTGAACTCCACGAATATTCACGTCACGTCTGGTAAACAATATCAATGTCCGAC
Source organism: Paraescarpia echinospica (assembly GCA_020002185.1). Lineage (NCBI taxonomy): Eukaryota > Metazoa > Annelida > Polychaeta > Sabellida > Siboglinidae > Paraescarpia > Paraescarpia echinospica. Next base: position 34,318,564 of record CM034537.1, on the reverse strand, counting down.
AACCACCAATTATAAAATATCGCAATGTTATTGAGCTCTTACAAGGTGCAGCCACATAGGCGCAACCACCTTGTCTACGCCAGTAACACAACAGTTATACAACATCTGATATTGCGAGCGGATATTGTGGTGTCACATTTTCCATTGGTGGTTTCCTACTACATCCTTATCACCATATAGATGCAATCAAAATATGCCCTTTCCTGTCTGCCGCGGACGGCAGTTGTCAATCAGCGGTTCAGTCATGCACGACCATTACGTACCTTTACGGGTATACTATGGAAACGATGTACTCCGCGAGCACTGTGTGACATAATTTAGGCCGCAAGGCGAGTTTTCTGTGACATTGGAATATATAATGTCCAGCAAGGTCGGTGCGAGGACATTGGTAAACAGACGTTACCGAGAAGAAGTTTTATAGACAAGGAAACTTGTGGTAACAAGCTCACAGAAAACAGTGCAGTGCATTGAAGATAGGTAAATGGTAAGTAAGCATTTTCACCCGGTTTTGCATTGAAGTTGTTTTGTTAGTAGGTATACTGCAAGTAACAGTGCCAATTGGTGTTATGTAATCTTATGGTGTCACCTCATGATAATGTGTCACTCCTTGATTTGACGATGTCAATTGGTGACTTTTACCACGACTGTGTCACTTCCTGGTTGTGTGCCTCGTGACTGCGTCACTTATTGAATGTGTGTACGTGACGATGTCACTTACTTTGCCGTGTATCGTAACGATTTAGCATGTTTATACCATGCACCTACTTATAATGCATGCATTATGTTGTTATTGTTGTAAACTTTCATTCATAGTCAAGCTACCTTATGTATGTGGGTAGGTTAATGTTTTTTTTTCATTTTAGACGGCCTGAATTTCGAGCGCCAAACTTTCAGGGATTAATCTACGACCACTAGAATAGAACGTAAGACACATTTTCAAAACACCACACATATGTCAAGATTCTGACATATTTAGGGTTATATAATTTGTCCGCAACGGAAAACGTAATGTGCGCGTAATATGTTAAACGTAACTTAACAATAGCAGGAACAATGTGCGTGCGGCAAATACGTCGGTAAAAACGACCACTACGTCGCGGAGTTGGCAACATGGAATAGACTCTGACACAATAATACTTACGTCTACTCTCAAATCAATAGCACAGCAATGCGAATATGGTATTTGACAAGTGTACATTATCACGACTTCAGCCTATAGATCTTCTCCGACCTTCGTAATTTTGAACAAACAACGAATATCTGTGGGCGCGTTATGGTGTTAATGTAACAATTCTGTGTGATTTCTAACATTTGGTAAATATTACTATCACGACTGTCGTCTACCGAGACATCCTGTCAGATGACGGGCAGTTTTGCTAGTGCACATTCCTAACGCCACGTATATGTGCTAAGTACCGTGCTGTACGTTATTATGGAATCGATTACAATTGTATTAAAGAACGTTGAAACATCATCAATACAAATAGTTAGCAAAGTTATATAATTACTGGCCATATTCTCTCTTCTGAGTTGGTGAATGTCTTTGTTGTGATCAGCCCGTAAAAATGAAGCTAATGTTAGTGCAACCAAGTTTTCCGCTTTTCGTTGTGACTTGGTGTTTGGCGATTTACTGCAAAGACATTTATGTCGCCTAAATATGGTGTGTTCTGGAAAACACTACGGCACGTACGTCCACCTAAAGGTTGCAGGCATTCAATTATGTTCACTCGCCGTCCACGACACAAAAACAGTTCAAGAAACTGTGCATGCATGTCTCAATATAACACCATGCACATGGTGCCTACAGTAACTTACACAAGTGTCACTGACCTATCTATGGAGAAGGTTCTACGTGTTTCTGCGCAGGGTCAGCAGTGCGGCGCGACGTGGTTCAAATACGGCCGGTTCCACTTGATCTAATTCAGTTCAAGATTGATACGCATAGCTGTTTATTGTAGTCCGTTCTTGCTACGAGCTGACACTCAGTGTCGTACTGAGGGGCACGCACCGTCAAGTTACGCAGACGTGGTTGCTATATGTTCTGTAACTGTAAACAATCCAAGTTTGAATGTTATCGTGAAACGAACGGTACACACGCCAATATATCTATACACACACCCACCACTCACACACGCACGCTCGCACGCACGCACGCACGCACACACACACACACACACATCCACACACACACACATCCACATACACACAAACACACACAAACACACACACGCATGCGCGCGCATACACGCCGCACACACGCACACACGCACACACACACACACACACATAAACACACACATATGAACAGACATACACACAAACAAATGTTAGGGGCAATCAGGCAGTATCTCCTCTTACTCGCCTCTTTCTGCGTTCATTCGCTTGCTTGTGGACCACTGGCTTCATATGAAACGAACGGTAATATATATATACACACACACCACTCACACACACGCACACACGCACACATGCACGCTCGCACGCACGCACGCACGCACGCACACACACATACATACAAACACACACACGCACACACACACACACACACAAATGTTGGGAGCAATCAGACAGTATCTCCTCATACTCGTCTCTTTCTGCATTCATTCGCTTGCTTGTAGACCACTGGCTTCATACCTACCAATTGGTAATGCATTGAAAACACTACAGTGCATTTATTAACACACTACGTGGTTGCTGTTGAGCCACTCTCGAGATGGCGCCACATGAAAAAAGTATGTGATGATAATTGATGCCCTTTGTTCGTTGCTCCGTGAATGGGTGTAAGCTAGATTGACATTACTTAATATAACCTTCTTTCTTCTCTATTCTTCCATATCCCGTAACAAAACAGTCGTTGAGGCACCACTAATGACTCCTGACAGCTTCCGCCATCTCTTTTAAATATCTGCCGCACTCTGGGAGGTGCCGATGGTCAGACCTTCCTAGCATAATTAATTAAACTAAGCTAGTTTAAACGATTGGAGTGAAGAACTCTACCAAAATACCTTGCAAATTCGTTTTTGTATTTAGTCTTTTTGAATACTTATATGTCCTCCGCAAATATTGGTAACACTTTAATTGATGTTTTATCTTCAAAATAAGTTAGATATGTGTTAAGAATAATATAACACTAATGCTGATCGTTATGGTACCCCTCTAAAACGGATGTTAATTTTGAGATATTCACACTTATTACTACTGTAAATATTACATCTTTTGTCTTTCTCGATTTCGTCGAATCCCATTTAATTCCTAGCAATCTCAAAGTTCAAAGCAATCACTTTCCCAAAGGGTTTCTGAATATCTAAGTACATACCATCCCCTTGTAATCGTTTGTCTGTCAACTTTGTAATATAAAATATGATCAATGTACGAACAGACACAAGGATATGAGCACGTATATACAACTGGAGTAACCTTGTTTACGTCAACGTTTAGACTTCGCACGGGCGGACACTTCTAGGCCAAAGTTCTTCCTCACATGCGACGATGTTAGTTGATCGAGCACGCGAGTTTAAGAGTAAGAGGCGAACACACTCTTATTTAATAACCGTGTATTGTAAAAAGCGCATATCTGTTCAGTCGAGCGTGACAGGTGACAAGAATAGCGATCGTATTGGTCAATACATGGCGTTTGACGGGACGTGACATGCCGCGGGCAGCGATATGACCGACTGGGGACACCAAAAGCACAGCAACAGACTGGCGGATACAACTGTAAACGCTGCAGTCGGCCGCTGGTTATGGCCATTGTCAAATTGACGCGAGTGATTTACTGTTCTGACGGCGTACCATAAGTAAAAGCGTCTAATAAACGAACTTCGCAAATCGATTGTTTTTACGTTGTTTTGTAAGTAGGCTGTGCAACACTGCACAACATCAAAAAATGCTTTACTAAACTCTCTAAATTCATCTTTTCGACCTATGTCCCTAATCCTCGTTTTTGATGTAATTAATTCAATGTTAGAATTAATAAGATGATGGTAAACTGCCAAATTGTGTTTATTCAGCTACAAACAATGTTGCACATACAAAAGGTTTATATTGTACACAAAAAAATACAGTTGTACATGTTATTTAAACAAGCTCTTATTTTTGGTCCAGAAATTGAAATGCTTGTCTGAAAATGCAAAAGTAATGAGTGAGCAGTAAGTGCGATCATAAGCCTACCGGGTACACCATGAGTAGGCGGGGCGTAGGCCTACCAAGACAACATCAGTAGGCGGGGCGTAGGCCTACCAAGACAACATCAGTAGGAGGGACGTAGGCCTACAAAGGTTGCATCACTAGATGGGGCACATGACTATCTAGACTGCATTAGTAGATGAGGCGTTTGCCCACCAATATTGCATCAATAGGAGGAGACGTACATATGTTACGTAAAATAAATGAAATATGTAGTGAATATATACGTTAAACAGTTGTTTACGTTCTGACGAAGCGAACACACTGTAGTAATTCTGATCAACAAACAACATTTCGGATCTAACTTGCATTTTCCAAAAGCTACATGTTCCTCTCCCGGGTGTCTATATATATATATATATATATATGGTTAAATTTTCATCCTATTTGTCCGGTTCGAAATCCCGTTTTCCCCGTACATGCTGGTAAAATGGGAAAGTCGCGGGTAAAATGGGATAGTCCCCATTTATCAAATACGAATGGTGTCAATAACAAAAAAGTATCACATGCAGTTGCATTTTTATGTATTTGATGGACACACCACGATCTGCTCCCCTGCTGTGCAAAACGGAGGTGTGGAGGACATCGTATCATTGGGTAACTCGTATAGCCCGGGTTTCCCCTACTACGTAATTGTCTTTTCTTTTTTAGACAGCCACAACATGACGAGTTCCTCGTGTGTACTATGGCCTAGTTTGAACTTGCGGAAGACGTGTCTCATCGCCGGGATTATCACCATGGTTAGTTCACCGTCGCAAGTTCTCTGCGGATTTGTGAAATGTGTTGCAAAACTGCGAAACGTTTTGCACCAGATAATAATGACGTATTTAGTGAATCAGTGTTATATTCATGATGTACTAGATAATTGCATGATTAGGAAGAACGTATAATCGGCAAAGTCACCTATATTAAATTATATGCACACATTGTAAACTCGTTAACCTGGACGCAGTGGCCTCTAGTTTATATGTCCGGATTAGTGGCATTTCTGGATAAACGAATTATTCTTATGATATGATTCATTATCCTCGTAAACCAAGGAAGATGACAATATACTGAGACTGAAATAATAACCATCGCCCTCTGGTGCGAGAATGTGATTAATTACCGTTAGAAAATTCCGTTCCATGAAATGATGTCCGGATACCGCGGTGTCCGCATTATAGGGATCCGTATTAATGAAGTTTAATCGAAAGTGTAGATATGTTAGCAGACCTAACGACCATTCTTCACATGGGTAGAACATTCGATGTTACTCACGCATTTCCCCGGGACGACGTATTTTAATAAAACAGTATGTAATATAGTAAATATCACTAACTCCGCTTTTATTTAAAACAATTTTTAAAGAGTAACACCTTTATTTTGCAAATTTGACATAGATTGAAATGAGCGCCGTTGTGTCTTGTAGTTGTGCAGTCTCGCCGAGATGTGTTTCATGACCTACAAACTGGTCACGTTGGAAGAAGTGAACGCGGACCAAGGGAAGGCCGGCAGTGCAGCTAGTAAGTCGTTATAAACATCTACCCCGATACTGCTCGCTACATCTATGTTACCAATCTGACAGTTTATCACAGAAACTGTGCTTGTTGGTGTACTAGTATAACAAAATGCTCCGACGGGTGTTTTCTCATAATATACTTCCACGCATTGGCACCAATATGGTGCGACAATTAACGCTTAATACGATTCTGGTTTGTATTAAGCTAACGCGAAATGAATGTGTAATACTACCTTGTTTTTACTGTATAAAAGTATCATTGTAGCGCGAAATTGACATAACAGCATCTGAATTACTATCAAAAGAAGCGAAAAAACACACAATACAAAGTTTTGTTAACAACATTATAGGGCGAACCAAACACACGATGCTACCGCTCACCGCTAGGGGACTAACTAAGAAGCGCAAACGTGAACATACTTGGTATAGGCCTCAAACAGTGTTGCAGTAAACAACGTTAGCACGTCGTTAGGGACCGTTACATGTTACTATTCTGTACCGTGTCTTGTGCTGCAGAACGTGGAGAGACTTTGGCGTCCATCTTTCTCTTACTTCTCATTGCCTCCGCCATTGCATCGCTGTCAGTCATCAGGGGATCGACTCATGTAAGTACGTCTTCTTCTCAGATCACTGCTTGTTCAACGTCATGCCAACATAACGCTTCTTGAATCTAGGCGATGCATTTCGTAAGCCTCTTTTTAAAATACGGTCGTAACCTTGTTTGAAATATTATCAACCATTATTCTATTCTAAGGTTATTTGAAACCAACAACATATACACCAGCTATGGCGTCAACGCTCTCGCCATTCTATTGCTAGGCGATATCCGCGTTATGGCGTAACCAACTAGTTGCTCGTAGTCGTAATACCGGTCATATTTCTGTATTTTCACAAGGTCTCATTTCCTTCGTGATATTTTGTAATCAAAACATATTTCTCACGGAAAATGTCAGTTTCGTCATTTGGGATGCATACGATTGAACGTGTGTGTTATGGGGAGACTTACGGTGGTTATCGTGAATGCACGGTTGCTCATTAACTCCATCGTGTCCCGGATGCCCATTGCGATTGCTGTTGATTATTTTCTGTGACTTTGTGCTGTAGAAGTCGCGGAAGAGTATGTTGGCGTGGCTTCTCATTACCGGCCCCGTCTGTATCTACGGCAGCGTCCTCGTCACGCTCGACTGCGTCGTCCGTGTAAGTCTGATTTATGATACCGCCGCTGGTGTTCCTTAATTCCTCTCTCTCTCTCTCTCTCTCTCTCTCTCTCTCTCTCTCTCTCTCTCTCTCTCTCTCTCTCTCTCTCTCTCTCTCTTTCTGGGTAGAAGCAATGCGACATGCCTATTTCCTTATTGCTGCTCACGAGTATAACTTTACCCATTTTTAAATCCATGAGTTGTGTATGTGACACGCTATCTTATTGCTCGATATCTGCAGGGAACAAGTACAGACAACATAGTGGAGCTAGCGGTGTGGATCGTGTTCGTTGCAGCAGAGGTGGGTGGAGTTACAATATATTCTGACAACTTTCGGAACATTTGATATTAATAATTTAGGCAATAAGGCAGGAAATAAACTATGATTCTACCCAGGTTATAATAGGATGCATTGCAATTTTGCGCCAGTAGGCATCAACTATTTTTTTATGCAGAGTATCAGTATTTCTGCTCAATGATGATGTGACTTACCATAACCTTGCAGGCCATCTGCTTTCGAGGAGTGTACCGGTACTACAGACACTTGGCCCATGAGCCACACTCCACGGTAAGTACCGGGTCTTTCTACTTATCACTTCCTGGCGAGTATCCGATTACATAAGAAATTACTCGGAAGTATATTATAATACGCATAAGTATTCATATTCTTTGCGCAGACACATGCGTTCGGGTGTGTGTGTGTATGTATACATATATATATATACACA